>PVIU01003295.1:0-148547 GCA_004026605.1 Ondatra zibethicus
GGTGGGGAGGTGGATGGATGGATGAGTGGGTGGGTAGGTGGATGGGTGAATGGGTGGGTGGGTGGATGGGTGAATGGGTGGGTGGGTGGATGGATGAATGGATGGATGGGTGGATAGATGGGTGGGCCAGGGCTCTTTGGTCCAGGTCCTGTATGAGGGAGGCATTTGCTGTCTATGGCCACAGCCCTGTCCAGGTCTGTGTGTGCAAGAACTACCTGGAAAAGTGTATGACCTCCGACCCCATCCCCTCACTACTGGGAACACCATCCAGCTGCTGCATCATGGTGCCCTTCCTTGCCATCACCACAAATCCAGGCATGGTCTCTCGTTCAAGGCTGCGTATGCTGTTAGCTCTGACATCCTATCTCCTAGGTGCAATGAGATCACATGTTCCTGCATGTCTGTACCTGGCTATTACACAGGTCCCAGGGAGCCAAACTCGGCTTGTGCTTTACCCATAGAACTCTCGCTCTAGCCCAGGAAGGGTACTTTTGACACACACCCTAATCTGACTCTGTCTCTGCTTCAAACCATAGCTGGTGTCCAAAGCACCCAGGGCAACGCAGGAATCCAGGCCCTTTACCTTCTCCTACCTCTGGCATACCACAGGACAGTGGGGCTGAGTGAATAACTGAGTTTCATGCCATTGCATCCTCATGCATCAAACGAGGCAATGTCCTCTCATAAGACAATGAAGACGGAGGGAGACAGCTACAGAACACATGACTCACACAGCTGTTGTCAGTAAAATGCACACTCCACCCCCCCCCCACTTTCCAAACATACAAACGCCTTCCAGGCTCCTCTCAGATCTTCAAACGAGGCTCCTCAGAGTCAGCCTGTCTAGAACATTCTTTCCCTGTTGCTGCGGCCGCTGGGACACCGCTCCCCCCCCCCGCCATCTTCCCAGGACTGCTGATCTATGCTGGTGGGTTTCCCTGCTTTTCTATGCAGCACAGTGCGTAGTAAACATACCTTGACTGTTCATGACAACACAGCTTCTCACATCCGAGGCACAGGACACTGCGAACGGCTGGCTGGCTGGCTGGGCGCTTGGCGTGACTACCTGGTTCCCTTTCCTCGGGATCTTCTCTTTCTCTGTTCCCCAGTCAGCCTGTTGCCCGCCCCCACCCAGGCCTCCTAAACAAAGTGCTCACTCGGCCCTTCCCAGGGTGCGCGTGTGCACACGCATGAATCTCTGTGTGTGTCCCGGCACCCAAATGTGATAGTGACAACTTCTGATGCTGTCACCTGTGGGAGCTGAATAGAGCCCAGGAAGGGAACATACTAAGGAAGAGATGTCCCAGGAAGCTTAAATGAGGGTCTAACTGATGAAAACTGCTCAGAAGTATTGATGAGGTCAAAGGTGAGATGAGAGACTGGGGGCCACTTTAGTCCCATCTCCTCTCCACATCACCTTAACACCAATGCCAATGCCGGGGGCTCGGGAAAGCACTCACGGCAGGGCTCAGACCTGAGCGAGAGAAGACGCGCTACAGCAGGGCAAGCAGGCAACAATGGAGGACAGGGCCCTTACGTGAGCCTCTATCACCGAGAACACTTCTGTCCCATTCGGGGAAGCCTGGCCTACTACGCCCCATATGAAGGACTGTGTCACAGGACCATCAACTGAGCCCTGACTAGAAGAAATACCACTGCTACCTGGTTCTTCCAGAGACACTGATGCTTTGGATATTTTGTAGCCAGAGCAGGGAAAACCAGGAGACAGTATGTCTGGCAGCCCAAATCTCAGTGCGGCTCACACAGGTTGTAAAGTGAATCAGTGGTTGAGACATAATAAAGAACTCAATGGAAACCCCCCCCACACACACATCAAGCCGGGCCATTGGCGCTGCCTGAACAGTCACTGGGCAGACTTGACTTGTGTATGGCTCTCTACAGTCTATCAGCCAGTCACAGTCACTGCACGGCTTCACACAGCCGCCCTCCCAGTCCGTATTCAAACAGTAATTAGCGACATCACAAGAAGGCCATGAATAACACGGTTCTCAGAACCCAACAATGACAGACAGCTCAATGAGGAGGTACGAGGTCTCCAAGCTGCTGGGGTCCACCATGCCCCCACCCCGCTCACATCCACAGCACCCTCAGCTTCTTCCTCCACCTCTTCCCAGAACCATGACTGAGCCAGACCTATTACGGGATGTAAGCAACCGACCTCCAGGAAAACTCTGCGCGGCTTCCACTGGATGGTCCTCAGCCAATGCCGGAACCTGCAGCCTGGGAGCCTGTCTTCTCCCAGGGCCCCTTCAACCCTGGCTCTGGGAAGGAACAACATTCATATGGTAATTTCTCCAGGAACAACAAGGGCTAGAGACGGAAGGAGGGGCCCTGGCAAACTTCTGGAAGCTGTGCCCAATGGGCCTTCCAAGTTGGCTGTCCCTAAAAAGTGGACACAGGGGTGGGGCACAGTCAGAGAAGGATGGGGTGCTGCAGGTGGTAAGGAGTGGGGGAGCATGAACTTCACACTGCCTGTGGTTCGGTGATTCTCATTTATCTTTTGGTTTACTCTGTGGTGGTGGTGGTGAGGGTAATCAAAGAGTCCAGAAACGCTCCCCATAGACCATGGCCCCATGGACACCAAGCTCCCCTGTATACATTCCACCTCCCCTAGGAAGGCTGTTTCCCCTGGGTTGAGGCCTGTAAGGTGTGTGTGTGGTGGGGGGGATGCATGTGTGTGCCGTACTCAGGAGAGCCCAACCTCACCCCACCCATCTAGACATCTTGATGAGATTAGCTTTCTCTGTCCGTTAAAGAATTCAAAGGCAGGAGAAATGTCCAGTGTAAGGAAGAAGCTGGAAGTTGGCCGTCCTTGTTGTGTGCTGCTCCTCTCCCTCCATGTGTACCAGGGACCTAAACCATAGTAGTCCCTCCTGTCCACTTCTCTCCCGCTGTACCTGCCATCAACCCTGGCCCACCATCTCCTGCAAGGAAGACAGAACACATGCAGCCTTCAGTTCCCCTCGCAGCTGCCTTCTGGGTCCAGGACCAGCAGAGGAATCCAGAAATCAGGGGCCTGCTCTTTGCTTCCCACCTGTGCCCCTCACCACACTCCTCAGCCTCTGGGGACACAGGGAGGCTTAGGGTACCCTGAGGGAGAGGGCTGCTCGGAGGCAGCTGAAGCAAGCATGGTGCCCCTCACCAGGCCTGGGGCCATCCTCAGCTACCTGGCCTAGAAACACTGGTCATGTGACCCAGCTGTTTCCCAAGAGAGGTGGAGACAGACATCAGGGTGAAAACCTGCACTCTATACTCACCACGGCAGGAGCACTCACAGTGCCCCAGAGTGGAAGCTGGCCTAAGGGTCCTCACCTGACGGCCATGGACACAAAATATGGTCCCATCCTGCAATGGAGTAACCTTCCTCCATGAAAAGAGGTACAATTGCACAGGGAAAAACCAGCACACATGTGGTTCAGGTCTACGGAGGTTCGGAGACCCAGTGGGCACCTCTGAGTATGTCCATCCTCTCTCTGCTCTGCTTCTCCAGAGAAGTGTGATGCGCACAGAATCTGCGGGCCTTACTAGACAATCCTGTGCTTAAGACTCAGAAGCGTGAGATCATCCTCAGCTACATAGTGAGTCTGGAGCAACTGGGCAACATGAAACACTGTCTCAAAAACAACAACTGAACAATGATGACCTGGCAGTGTGGGCACATTCCCAACACACGAGTGGGCAGTGTCCACCTCACCCATAGCTGTCCATACCCAGCCTGCAGCCCCACGAACAGGGCTGTGTGGCTCCCACAGGGACAACCTCCCATGTGCAGTCCCCGTGAGAATGGGCTCCACGTGGCTTGCCTTTTCACCAGCCTCTTCCTCGTGGTCATGCTCAGAAAGATCTGTGGATTTTAAAGTGTCCCTGGGTGCCATAGGCTGGAGTTGATCAAGTCCCCAAAAGGAACTTTTAAATAAAGGAGGGCAGCAATAGAAACAGCCAGGCACACAGGAAAGGGCTAATTGTAGGTTCCAACGTCTCTGGGCAGTAACGACACAAGGGAAAACCTCTCATTCCCGTTCCAAAGACTCAAGGGCCCAGGCTTTGCAGCTCCCTGCATCCAGAGCGGAGGGATCCAGAAGCAAGGGCTGCTGGGCCCCCAACAGGGACCCTGAACCCCAGGAGGGCATGGCTTCCTCCCAGGAGTCGGGTGAGCCCACTTGTTAGGGCCACATGACACCAGAGGGAGAGGGGCCTCTGGATGGTCTGGAGACTTAACAAGGCACAAGGTAGGGGCGTCCATAACTTCCTATACTACCCCCAAACTCCCAGGCCTCTCGGGGGGTCAGTGCCCCCAGCTCCCAAGCACTAGGAGTGGAGAAGGCTCTGCTGCTGCCTCAGCAGATAGAGATCGACGGGGCCACCCAGGCAGGGAAGCCACCGGTGTCCAATGTCTCCTCTTGAATCTGACAATGGGCCTGGCTGGGGGGCAGCAAAGTCCTCCCAGACGGAGACCTGGTCACAGTCACCATGGCATGTCCTACATGTGGACAGACGCTCCACAGCCCTTCATCTGTGAACCAGGCAAAGCAGAGCGAGGTGGCTGTGGCCCCCGGGCAGCCTCAGGACGCTACAGGAGATGCCACTGGGAGTCCGGACTACAGTTAACACTGAGCAGGCTAGGAGGCGACCATGACGACCGACAGGGTGCGGGAGAACAGCTGAGCACCAGTCTGGGAGCAGCCTGGCTGTTCCCGGGCCAGCAGGAAGCAGGCAAGGTCTGAGGGAGGATGGTGTGGGAGTGGCACTTGGGACACCAGCTTTCAAAGTAGCTGTTGGTTGCGGAGGCACCCCGGATATTTCCTTACTTGCTTTCCATGCTCCGGGGACCCACACTCTCAAAGTTCTCCTCCACCCCCTGAACACACCTACGCTACCAAACCCTGAGCAGCCCCTCCCTGCTGTCTCACAACAGAGCTATCTTGGCTCCATCACAGTTGAAATCTTAGGGCCCCAGGCGCCACCTCCACGTCACACCCTGGGACTTATTACCCAATAAGTTCAGAAACTTCTGGAAGTTTCTTGTATGCTTGGTGCTCAGCAGCAGCAGCCCAGGGCACTTAGACCTCTACTCCCCATATTCTACTCTATCCATATTCATGGATAGACTGGACTAGCTCCATTCACCCCGGGAAGCTTCACAGAGCTATCACCCGAGTCAACCACATGAAGTTAGCAAGAGGAACAGAACCTGGCAGCATACTTCCGAAATGTCTACGTCCTGACGTCACGTATATCCTTAGGGGAGAGCACCGAGACCAGGTCTCACCACAGGTCAGCCTCAAACTCACGTTCTTCCTGCCTCTCCCTCCAGACTGCTAGGGTGATGGACACAAACCACTTCAGCGTTAGAGCTTGCAGTGAGTTAGTGTCTCGAAGCCAGCATAGTACCAGAAACTCACAAGACACTGGCTGGGTCTTTGAGGGACCTGTTGCATGTCCCACAGCAGAGGCAGCCCCAGTACCTTGACCCTGGTCTCCTGACCCACAGTGGGTCTCTGAACCACCCTGCAATGGGTTGGAAGCTTCTGCCCCTCCCCCACCCTTTCTCTCCTCTTCACCTTCCTAAACAAACCTTCACTGGAGCCAAACCAGGCTCCCACGTCTTGACTTGAGGTCTTCCATCTTGAGCTAACCCTACTTTATCAAGGTTTTAGGCTTTACCAAGGATGCTCCACTCTCTGGGAGCTGAGCCACCCTGTTTTCTGCCTTCCAGGGTTCTCGGCATCTTTGGTGTACTAAGTATAAGAGTCAAGGTGGGCACCCAATAAACTTGGGTGGGAAATACACTGGAGAATGTCACAACTCTGTCACTGTCCAGAAGGGCCTGGTACAGAAGTAGCTGAACTGATAGCCAAGGGTCCAAGTCGCAGGGACAATAGCCTCCTCCCTCCCGTCACACGTTCTGCACTGGGCACGCTCCAGAAGTCACTAGCAAGAGGAAGTCACAACTCTCCTAGATACCACAGGGTCCACTGGGTCCCCGGGAGCCAGGCCAACCTTTCCACATGGAGGCAGAGACACAGAATCAGCCCTTCAGGTTGTTGAGGATTTTTGACTCTGCCCAGGGCAGCTCAATGGGGGAACCTCATCCACAGCCTAACCAAGTTTGCACAATAAGCTTGGCTTATCCTTTGATAAGGAGGAGGCTGAGGGCTGGGGAGTCAGTTCACTGGGCCAAGAGCTTGCCGCACAAGTACGAGGATTGGAGTTGGATCCCTCAGAACCCACAACGAAAGATGGGTGTGTGGTGAGCCCTGGTAATCCCCGTGATCCCAGAACTGGGAGGGAGGCAGGTGGATTCTTGTTCCTGGACAGCCAGCCTGGCTGAGTGGGTAAGCTCCAGGTAAAAGTGATGAGGCCCTATGCTAAAATAGAAAAATACAGTGAGATAGCCCCCAAGCATGCACACATGCACACACACCAAGCAGAAAAGCCAGGCACCCCTACAGAGACTTTAATCACCAAGCCACTAAGCTTACAGTTATGGGAGAAAGGCAGGGAGGAAAAAACCCCACAAGGTCCCTGAGCTAACACAGTTATGGAGAAAGGCAGGGAGAAACTCCCCTCCCCCCAGGTCCCTGAGCTATCACAGTTATGGGAGAAAGGCAGGGAGGAACCCCCCCAGGTCCCTGAGCTAACACAGTTATGGGAGAAAGGCAGGGAGGAACCCCCCCCCAGGACCCTGAGCTAACACAGTTATAGGAGAAAGGCAGGGAGGAACCCCCCCCAGGTCCCTGAGCTATCACAGTTATGGGAGAAAGGCAGGGAGGAACCCACCCCCCCAGGTCCCTGAGCTAACCTTGGTGGAACCATAGAACATTTGGATCGAAGCAGAAAATCTGAGGTCACACAAGGCTGGCCATTCATTCACTCAAACATTAACCAAGTGAGCACCTAGGTCATCCACAATGGGGACACAGAAATCGATAAATCTTAGTGGCCACTGAGAAGGGCAGGCAGGACACTAACATCACCAGCAAACAGGAGGGCCAGCTACAGCCACATTCAGGGCCAGACCAGGCCAGGAGACCTGTGTGGCACTCTAGCTGGACAAGGCTTGCCTGGCAGGGCCTATCTTATCTCCTCCTCCAAGGGTGACAGGCATCTGGAACAAGGCCTGGGAGATAAGAGATCCTGATAAGGACAGAGTTCTGAGAGCGTTCCACTGTGGAAAACACAATTGTCCCCACGACCTCTGGTGACCAAGGCATGCTCAGGGCCCAGCACCCAAACGCAGGAAACTCTGCATGGTGGCACACCCCTGTCATTCCAGCATGTGGGAGGCTGAGGCACGAGGCTGGCCTAGGTCACAGAATCAGCAAAAAGGAGACGGGGTTACAGCTCAGCTAGTGGGGTCGTCACTTAGCATGGGGTGCTTATGTAGAGGGTAGTTTAGTCCCTGCCTCAAAAAGCTCACAGAACAGGGGGAGATGTCAGTCCCAGGATGGGGACCTCCAATTGACTGTCGAGTGCCAGTGACTTGGTACTGGTCTTCAAGTGGCCAGCACCTCAGGGTGCGCCCCCCACCAGCTCTTGGCTTCAGGAAGATGCTAAGCAATTGGGAGGGGGTGGAGTCCAGGGCAAAATCCACTCACTGCACACATATTAGAACATCTATAGACGGTACTTAAGCCAGCTGCCCTAGCCCCACGGCCAGTCAATAAATAGTCTTGTATCTTAAATAAAAATTTTAGTGTGTGTGTGTGTGTGTGTGTGTGTGTGTGTGTGTGTGTGACACAGTGCATGCGTAAAGGTCAGAGGTGACAGTTCTCTCCTTCTACCCTGTGGAGTCCAGGGATAGAACTCACACTGTCAAGGCTGACAGCAAGCATCTTGTTTTGTTTTTCGAGACGGGGCTTTTCTGTGTAGCCCTGGCTGCCCTAGAACTCACTCTGTAGTCCAGGCTGGCCTCGAACTCACTGACTGCCTCTGCCTCCTGAGGGCTGAGATTAAAGGAGGTGCACCACCATGACCCTGTGTGACAGCAAGTATCTTTGCCCAGTGGGCCATCTCACCGGCCCCATGGCTTTGTGTCTTTCGAGACCCTTCCTAAAGGAAGCCAAGGCTCCAACCGCGGGAAGAAATGAGCTGGGTACAATAGGAGGGTGAGCTCATCTTGCGGGGGGGGGGGGGGGGGGGGGAGAGCAGAGACACCAGATGAGTGTGGACAGCAGCTCAGGGAGGCTGCAAGAAGATGAGATCAGGCTCCGTGGTCTTAGTACAAAGCCCTCTTTACCAGGCTCCCAGCCTGGGATGATGTGTTCCTCTGGGTGCATAGCAGAGAGCAGACTGAAGAGGCAGGTGAACCAACAGCGCCCTCAGGCACCAAGGCAGGCTCGGCGGCGTGCAGCCAAATGGGTAGGGTGGGGATTCCTGGCAGCCGCAGAAACCCTGCAGGCAGAGGTCTGAGGGGCAGAGTGCAGAAGCGCCCACCTCCCCAGATGCAGGTAGGAGCCCCCAGCCCCACACCACTCACTCTGCACAGCAGCCGCCCTGAGGAGTCGTCCTTGGGAAGGAGGCCAAGGCTCAGGAGTTCCTGAGGGCAGGTCTCTACCTGCCCGAGGAACAGAGCCGGCGCTCAATAAACAAATCAAAGCTTGATGCTGGGAGTCTGAAGAGGTGCCGGCTACAGGGGGAGTTGGCTGGAAACACCTCTAAAGACCAAACTGGAGGAAGCTGGATGCTCTCGGTGGAGCACCTGGCAATACCTAGTCTACGATGAAGGGGATGGTAAAGATGGGGGGTGGTAAAGATGGTGGCGGGGACGGTAAGGAGGCAGGAGGCCCACCTAGCCTCTGCCCCAACAGCCACTGGGTTTTTGCCTATTTGCATTCAAATAAAGCTGTTCCTCCCACACACAGGGTCAGCGAGTGAGAGAGGAAGCCTAGAAACTTCCGGGGTGGTGTGGGAAAGCAGATAGAGACTGTGCTGTGTGGGGAATGGGAGAGCGGAAATGGAGCCTCGGTACCGGCTTCCTAGAGACCTTTGACACAGGCAGGGAATCTGTGCCGCCCCAGGCCGCGGGGCCCTCTCTGTACAAGGGGGCCTCGGCCCCAGCAGAGCCACCCTATCTGACAAGAGCATTGACATAACAGGAAGTCGGGGAGGATATTGTGGCAGGGAAGGGAGGGGGTGGGGAGCACAGGCAACAGCACTGGGGTTGCCCAATGAGTAGCAGGCTCCTGTGTCAAGGTCCCAGAGTTCTTCCCACAGCTAGGGATAGCGGGTTTGGGGCTCAGAAGACTCCATAGGCCCAAGGAGGTTCTTCCTGGACTTGGCATGATGGGACTTGTCTCACACTTGCTACATGTGACCCTGAGAATCCAGCTTCCACCTAGGGTCGTCACCACCCCACACACAGTAGGTTCTTCTTTGTACCAGCTCAGCTGTCACCGTGATGGCCCACAGGGGCTATCTGGTAGACACAGGAACACACTCCAGCAGATGCCACAGAACCTGGGATGAACCAATATGGAAATGACCAGAGGTCTGAAGGGGCGTGCCAGGTCAGTCACACCTCAAGTCCCTAGTTCAGGTCCTACCCAGGCATGGTGGTACATACCTATAATCCCTGCATTTAGGAGGCTGAGGCAGTAGGATTGCTATGAGTTCAAAGCTTCCTTCTGTAGCTACCCCACACCATGAAAGCGACCCAAGAAGAGAAGGATGCGCTACCTTTCCAAGCAGGGCCTCGAGTGGAGGCTGGCTGCCTATCCAGAGGTTTAATAAGCACATTTTCCCTATTTGCTGAAAAGGAGCCCCTGGCTGCCAATGGAAGCTATGCAAGGCGAGTGATAGACATTGTGTATAAATGCCCCAAGAGCCCCATGAAGCTAGAAGCCAAGTGTGAATGAAGGAGGCCCCACACCATTGCAGGGAACGCTGCTGTCCTCTGGTTTTTCCACATGAGATCAGAACCAAATTCCATCTCTGCCCAGCACAGAGTGGCCGGAACCCACTCCTGGGCTTCTTCCCGGCGGTCCATTTTTCTCAAAGAAAGGAATCTCACACTTCTCTCGGGGAGCAGACATACTGCTCCCCAGGCCTCTGACCAAGAGCGGCAGCTTTTCCTAAGAACTGGGGTGGGGGTTGGGGTGCACACAGTCGGTTGGAAGCTTAGGCGGTCTTCAGGCATTTGCTGCTGTCCCTCTGTGCTTGGGTGCCAGCGACCGCTCTCTGTGCTGGCTGGGGTCCCTCGCATGGTCTCAGCTGCAAGGCTTGCTGGAGGACACTGCCTGCCCTGGCTCTGACACACAGCACAGGTTCCAACACATGGCTCCAGAACGCAGACACCCCCATCGCACATTCTCCAGCAAAACAGATGCATACCAAACCCCCACCCCACCCAGCAACACCCTCCTGGGCTCAGCACAACTCAAGAACCCAAAGCCAACAGGCGGTACACATATTTGATGGTGGGGTTCCCATCACGGTTCACCCCTGCGGTCTCTGATTCGCCACCTTTCTAAGAGCCGGCAGTAACTAATTTCCAGCCAGCGCTGGAAGCCGCCCACTATTAGAAGCTGATAACTCTGGGTAGAGAGATTTTTGCAAGAAGCATCCAATTCACCTCTGCTCCTGCCCTGGCTGGAAATCAGAAGCCCCTTGTGGGGCAACGTGCTTCAAGACACTCCCATCACTCGGCCGGGTTGGCCAAACGTTTACAAAAAGATAGTTGTGACCACACAAAGTCCTTTTTCTTCTATTCTACGATCGAAAATCTGGTTCCCGCGTGGAGACCCGGCATCCCGCCACCCATTCTCCCAGGAACCCAGGGCTGAGCTGCCAGCCAGAGCCCCCAGGCCCCGGGGCTACCTGGATCCCAGTCCCATTGCACCCATCGGAGCCGGCCAGGCGGGCCCCACCACCTGGAGGCCCCCGGAGCAGGCTGTGAGAGGGTGGAAGAACAAAGAGCGAGGACTCACCCCAGCAGCTGAAAGTCGGGCTGCCTGGACGCTGGAGCGCTGCGGCCCGCCCACCGGGTCACATGGCTCGGAGCCGAGCAGAGGATCAAAGGGGCTTTGTGGCCTCGGAACAAGGAGCCTCCCAGAGTGTGGGGCAGAGAGGTAGGAGGGCTCAGGACGGCCTGCAGAGGGAGGCTTGCTGGGGAACTGCTCCGAGGGGCAGGGCGAGGGGACGAGGAGGCGGGGAGAGGCGCACCGGCTGCAGGCGACAGCGGCAGGGTGAGCCTAAGGCCTCCGCGCTCAACACACCGAGGAGCAGTCTGGGCCACTAAGAGGAAAATGACAGGGTACACAGGATGGACCTTGGAGCCATGCGGCCCTAGCCTTTAACCTGTGTTTGCCCAAATCTGTGCCAACCCAGAACCACGCGACCTCTTCCCAGCCAGGATGGCTTTCCATTGACCCTGGGCACGGAACCCGGCCTGGCTCCACCCCACACCCGGTCAGAGAACAGGCACGCACCTTGGTTTTCAGGCAGCCTTCTGTGTTTTGGTAGGGCTCGCCTCCTTCTCCAAAGCCCTGACCCCCAGAGGCTTCTGGGCAACTGAGACAGCACAGGCACCCTGCTTAAGAGGGCTCTGCTGGCTGCAACCAAAGGAGGGGGAAAAGGCAAGACCCGGGGGCTGGGGCTGGGCTGGGGCTGGCTCACCCTGACTCTCTGCTCTGGAGCCTCAGGGACTCCAAATGTATTCTGCCGCCTGCTTCTTCCCACTGCTCCCGATCCTCCTTGGGGGCTGGGCAATGAGTCAGTAGTCTGCCCCTCCCACTCCTTGCAGACCCCTGTGATGTTCTGGGACCCTGAGAGTGATGAGCCAGGAGGTCCAAAGATAGGAGCTGACACTTCTGGGGCTGGGGCTAGGGCTGGGCCTGGAGGATGGGATCTGCCAGACCCCATAACCTCTGACCTGAAATGAGTCACTCCCAGGCTCAGGCATGGCCATGGTGGCCCTAGGCCAGCTCCCACACTGGGAGTGCTGGGATGGGATTGGAGATTTGCTTAGAGCAGGGAGCAATTAGTTCAAGTGGAGAGGAGCCTTTGGTAACTCTGGAGGGGCCCCAGGGCTGGTGACAGATTTCCCCATGTGACTTCAGTCTGCAGGAACAACTGCCCCAAAGGCTTCCCGAGATGTGCACACTCCCATATTCCAACCCTAGTCCAGCTCTGCCCTACCGGTAGAACACAGAGCCCCCAGGCTTCTGGTCCATCGTGCAGATCTTGGGAATCTGTCTTCCCTGTTTGGAGCTGATATACCAACTCCAGTCACAGCTAGAACAGCAGGTCCCTTCAAGAGGAACTCCCTATCTAACTTCCTCCCACCCTCCTGTCTCCAAGCCCTGGCAGTCCCTAGTGAAAAAAAGATGGCGGAGGGACTCCTATCAACTCATGTCAAAGTTGAGCACCCACTGCCTTGCTGACTCTCCCTCCTGGGGGCACAGAGCTTCCTCCCTTCGGAACCTCGCACAGCCCCCCCAGCTCTCTAAGGCCCCTGCTCTCCAGATTCCAGGCCTGGGAAGTGAGCGGCACAGGGCACCTCCTACTCTCTGACTCTCATCTAGCACCATTAAATGGGGGTCTCCAGATCATGAAGGGGGCCCCAGGCCACAAAGGGTCGCTTTCCCAGACATCCCTCCATCCATCCACAAATTGAGAGGTTCTCGGCTCTCCCTGACCGTGATACAAGCACCACCCGGTCCTCTGGCACAAAGCCCAAGATGCAAGTTACAGACGGAGCCTCACACTTCCAGCTACCACAGGGGGAAAACGTGAGGAATCACGTGACCTGTTTTAATTGATCTCACAGAGCCAAAATATTATCAGTTCAAGATGTCATCGACATGAAAATGGCAGCAAGATTTCACACACTTCTTCCTTCCCGTGCCAAGGTCCTGGAATCCAGAATGCATCTAACTGACTCCTCTGGTACACTCTCAGCTGCAACCAGGCCTGTGTGCTGGACGCGAGGACACGACTGCACCTGGTCACTCTTCTCACCGCAGGTCACTGATTCACAGTCTACTTTGGAGTTCCTGGTCACTTCCAGAACCAGACCTACAAGCCACATTTGGGGTGAGGGGACACAGCCCACCGAAACACACGTCTCCTGTAAAAACACACTGAGGGACTGGAGGGACGGCTCAGCGGTTAAGAGCACATGTTGTGAGCCGGGCAGTGGTGGCGCACACCTTCAATTCCAGCCCTCGGGAGGCAGAGGCAGGCAGATTTCAGTGGGTTTGAGGCCAGCCTGCTCTACAGAGTGAGTTCCAGGATAGCCAGGGCTACACGGAGAAACCCTGTCTTGGAAAACCAGAGGGGGAAAAAGCCCACTTCAGTCCAGAAGGAAGACCTGAGTTTGGTTCCCAGCACCCATGTCAAGCAGTTCACATCTGCCTAAAACTTCAGTTCCAAGGAGATCTGACTTCTCTGGTCTCTCCAGGCATCTTCACTCATGTGCATGTACCCACTTACACATCTGCACTCATGTGCATGTACCCACTTACACACATCTGCACTCATGTGTATGTACCCACTTATACATCTGCACTCATGTGCATGTACCCACTTACACACATCTGCACTCATGTGCATGTACCCACTTACACACATCTGCACTCATGTGCATGTACCCACTTACACACATCTGCACTCATGTGCATGTACCCACTTACACATCTGCACTCATGTGCATCTACCCACTTACACATCTACATTCATGTGCATGTACCCACTTACACATCTGCAGGCATGTGCATCTACCCACTTACACATCTGCAGGCATGTGCATCTACCCACTTACACATCTGCACTCATGTGCATGTACCCACTTACACACATCTGCACTCATGTGCATGTACCCACTTACACATCTGCAGGCATGTGCATCTACCCACTTACACATCTGCACTCATGTGCATGTACCCACTTACACATATCTGCACTCATGTGCATCTACCCACTTACATATCTGCACTCATGTGCATGTACCCATTTACACACATCTGCACTCATGTGCATCTACCCACTTACACATCTGTACTCATGTGCATGTACCCACTTACACACATCTTCACTCATGTGCATGTACCCACTTACACACATCTGCACTCATGTACACACACACACACACACACAAATAATGTTTTTTAAAAAAGCAGCCAGTCAATCACATTTTTCTAAAAATATTAAGGAGCCAGGCATAGTGGAGGGTAGGAGGATCAGGAGTTCAGGGCCAGCCTCAGGAGTATACCAAGTTCGAGGCCATCCTGGGATACATGATGTTCTAAAAAAAAAAGATTTGTATGAGTGTTTTTGCCTTCGTCTATGCCTATGTGATGCTGGGAACCAAACTCAGTCCTCTGGAAGAGCAGTCAGTGCTCTTAACCACTGAGCCATCTCTCCAGCCTGAAGACCTTGTCTCTTCAAAAAGTCGGGTTGTAGCCGGGTTGGTCAAGTGTTTGCCTGTCTTGCATGAAGCCTTGGTTTGATCCTCAACCCTGCATGTTTGGGGCGTGGTGGTGCACTCCTGTAATCCCAACGCAGCATATGGAGGAGGGGGTTCAGGGTCATCCTTGGCTACGTGGTGAGTTGGAGGCCAGCCTGGGCTCTGTGAGACAGTCTCAAACACAGACCCCAGAGCGGTGTCCCCAAGGCCACTGTCAGGAAGGAGAGTTTCTCTTAAGGAATCAACTCAATGAATGCCTGGCCACACACCCTGCAGACTGTGCCAAAGACACCATCAGCTCTCCATTGGATGTCCCTTGCGTTCACACCAGCTTGAAGGGACGACTAGCCCAAGTCACAGGGAGCCAGCTGCTATGCTCCCCCATGACTGTGGAGCTCAGAACTTTTTTTGAGTAGACGCCCTTAAAACTTGGATCTGATGAAGACTTGGGGGTGAGGAAGCTACCTGGGGTCATGTACAATTGAATTCAGAAAGCAAGTGGGCACTCGGGCCAAGACCCCTAGAAAAGAGCGAGAGAGGAGGGGGTGAGGGACACCCAGGCTACTTCAACTCCTGGCCTTCCGGAGCCTGGGTCTCCATCCACACATTGGCTTCCGCCCCATGCGTATCCTTCCAACAGCCAACTCATCAAGCTGTGTTTATTTATTCTAAAGTCACATAGGAGCACACTTAAAAAAATTCGGAGAGAGAGAGAGAGAGAGAGAGAGAGAGAGAGAGAGAGAGAGAGAGAGAGAAAGCAGACTAGTGGCGGCCAAGGGTGAGGGGTTGACATGGGGCTGACTCCTTAAGATGTGGCGTTTCCAGTGCGGTGATGAAAAGATGCTGGCACCAGAACGGTGCTGGCTGCGCGGCACTCAGACCACTTCCGCTATGGGCAGGGGTGGGGTGGGGGAGACCCGTTTATATTCCATGTGCACTGGCAGCCGTGGAGAGCCTCAAACCCCAGGTCCGTCCACCTCAGCCTGCCTGGTGCCATGGTGACAGGTGTATATCACCCTGCCCAGCTAAAAATATGTGTTTTTTAAAAAAAAAAAGAAAGAAAGAAAGGAAAGAATTGAATGTGGGGCTGAGAACACGGATGAGTCGGTAGGATGCTTGCCTGGCACACACAGAGCCGTAGGTCCAATTTCCCAGCACCACGTAACCCAGCTGTGGTGGCAAATAACAGAAGCAGGACGATTAGAGTTCAAGGTCATCCTTGGAGGAAAGCCTGGGCAACATGTGAGACTATATCTTTAAAAATATTTTTAAAGGACTTAAATACATTAGTTTTTTCCTCTTTTTGGCCCATAAAATTAACATTTTATGCCTTAAAGCTATAACGTCTTGAGACACACCAGAATGACCGGTGTCCTGTCCTCGGCCTGAAGGGTGCTGTGACTTCACCTGACAAGGTGACTTTTGGATCTGAATACAGACAGTGACATAGAGTGACCCAGATGGGCTAGATGTGAGCACAGCTGTCCTGACCAGAAAGAGAGGAGGTTTGATCACAGGGTATGAGGTGATCAGGAAGTAACAGAGGCAGAGATCTGAACAATGTGGCCACAAGCCAAGTCATGCCAACAGCCACAGGAGCAAGAAGAACCAGGGCCAGATCTCTGGAGCCTTCTGCAGGAACCCACACTTTGGCATCGGTCCTGTGGGCCGGTTTAACACAGTAAATGTCTGGTGCTGCAAACTACATGATTTTTGCACTCACGTCAGCAGCCATAGAAGCTAATGTGACCCTCTAGCCCCTTTGATCCACAGAACTTAAAGGTAAGCCCACAGGGGAGGTATACGCTCCAGCAGTTCAGCGGGATTGCCATCCTTCAAGCTCCTGAGTGGACTCCTGGGATATTCCCAAGCCTGGTCCACATCCGACAAGTCTTACCCAAAAGCAGAGGAAGCCCCTAATCTTTTGCCAGGCATTTGGCTGAAAAAGCGCCCCCACCGAGTCCTTGTCCATGCTCTCCCAGTGGGAGCAGCACCCATAGTCCTTCTTGATGACAGCAGGGACTTCCACCTCCTCTGAAAAAACCGATGTGAAGACGAGGCCAATACAGACCCATTTCAGAGGTTGACACCTGCCAGGAAGCGCAGGACACCCACACTTCACTCTATATGCGGAATCAAGCCACCAGGAAAGAGGGATGAACACACGTGTGTGAGCGCAGTGCACGTGTGGACACACCCCCCCTGTTCTCTCCCGGTAGGTACCTGGCTTACACAGAGCTCACCGTCCTGCCAACTGCCTTCCATCCGCCCAGGCAACAGTTCACAAGTGTGGCAGATGCTTCCAAACAAATGCCCAGAAAAATATCCCTTCCACCCCTCTGAGGCTCTAGTGCGGGAGGCCAGGGGCAAGGCTGGCACTTGCAAGTGGGCTGTGTGGCACATATAGGTGCCCCAAGGGTCAGTCGTGTGCCTCCTATACACCAAAAGCTGCAAGGAACACCCTGCCAAAAGGCCTTGAGGGAAGGCCAGAAGCAGACGCGGTGGTGCTAGGGAGGGAGAGGCCCCAGGACGCGTCTCGCCAATGCAAACAGTGGGTCCTGAGGTGATCAGGTGCCACTTCTGGTTCCCGCCTGGGCCCGGGTGAAGCTGTGCTGCCCCAATCTCCAGAGCTGAGTGGCCCGCTCTGCCTCTTCCAACTGTTGATTCTCAACAGCCCACTCATGTTCCCCTCTTCCTAGCTCCTACTCACTCTTGGCCCTGGCCATCTGGCCTCTGCCAATCACACATCTCCAGGATTCCTCATGGCCCATCTCAGTCCACGCCACAGATCCCAAGGACAGCCCTTGAAGGGCCCTTCCTGGGACCTATTTCCCTCTCACTTTTCAATGTGGCTTCCTGGGGTGACCTCCCCTCTGCCTCCTTCCTAGCTTGGACCCATCTCTCCACACCCCTCCTCCCTCTACGGGTGCTGTTCTTCCTCCCCAGGAGAACCCACATGCCTGAGATCCCAGCTTTGGCTGCCCATGCCCTGCTTTCTCCCACCTCTGTCCCAAGACTCTGCCTGTCCCCTCAGGTCCCAGGGCCCTGTCCTGCCAGCCCCAATGCTTAGCTTTTCCCGTGTTACAGCTGCCCTTTCCTCCCACACCCCATACAGTTGGTGCAACGTTCATTCCCCAATCCCTCAGTGTTGTCTACTTCCTGTCTTCCTCCTTTTCCCATATAATTTCTACAGCAGAACTCTTCCTTGGGGCTAAGCATCCCTGTTACCCCGGTTCATCCAACCTCAGCCTGCACCGTTTTCTAAAAACACACACTGTACTATTCCTCAGCTGGGCTCCATAGTTTCCCAGACATCACCACCTCCAGGATGCCCTCCCTGTGTTCGCCAGCACAGGTGACATTCCCCACCCCTAAGCTGGGTCCCTCCACAGCCTGGAGGACTTGCGTTGACTCTACAGGCCCTGTCCCCTCCTGGTCTCCTTGGTAACCACAAGCAGGATAGGCCCATTTCCGCCTTTCTAAGACGCCCCACCCTTCCCCCAATCAGAAAGCAGCACCCAGCTGCATGCAGGCCTTGGTGATGCACACCTGCGATTCCAGCATGCGACAAGCCGACAAGCCGAGGCAGGAGGGCTGAGTTCTGAAACCAGCCTGCGCTACACTACAGGACCCTCTAGAACACACAGGGGCTGGATCAGCTGTGTCATTCTGTCATTACGTGCTAGCTTTTTGTTTTGTTTTGTTTTTGAGATGGGGTTTCTCTGTGTAGCCCTGGAATTCAGGCTGTCCTGTCTGGAACTCACTCTGTAAACCAGGCTGGCCTCAGACTCACGGAGATCTGCCTACCTCTGCCTCCCAAGGGCTGGGATTAAAGGTGTGTGCCACCACCGCCTGGCAACTCTATGCTATGTCAGCCTGAAGCATGACCCTGGTGTCAATGTAATCAGTTCCAGCCTCTGCCACTCCCTCCCTCAGGCCCTTCACCTCACCCCAGCCAAATGCAGCCAAAACACCACCAGACCCTCGGATTTCCAAGGCGACAAGTCCCAAAGCACCCAGGTGTTCAGCCCTGTGGGCTCCTGGGCGCCAAGAGAAGATTGGCAGGCTGGGTACTCTGGGCTGCTGCCAGGGCAGCTCCTAGTCTTCCCACCCTGCAGTCAGGACGGAATCCCCCTCCCCCCACATACACACCTGAGGCCCTCAGAGGCTGAATTTTAGGCCAAACTCTATTTTGGTGTTTCTGATGGTGCCCCAGGCCCAGGGGATGGGGAGGGGGCAGAAAGGGCAAGCTATTTATGTGGCTTCTAAAAATGGGCTCAGTATAGCCCCACTCTCATTCTGTTACATGTGATCATGTAACACATATAACACAGGGGGGAGCGGGACCCCCACCTGTGGGGGAGCAGACCCCAGTACCTGTCATCCATCTAATGTGTAGCTGGGATTGAGAACCGCTGGCTTAGGACCAAATGTGGGCATCCACACTTCTAAGAGTTGTGCTAAGGTCGGCTGAGTGTGCTGAGACCCGAGGGGGACGGTGTCGTTCAGAGCAGGGACACTCACCACTTCCCCCTCAGATAACCTCGTATCCTTTGGGCAAGTTGCACCCTGGCATGGGGCTACTGATCCTGTTCATGAGCTACCAAGGTATATGAGAATTCTAGCTGGGCAAGCATCCTAATCTCTAAGGGGGGGAGTTCTCGTTTACTAAGGAGGAAGAGGGACACCCAGGAGAGTGGAAAGATGGCATGGGCAGACTGGCTTAGCAGAGGATCCTTGAGCAGCAGTCTCCTGGGCTGGTGAGGAGGTGGAGGGCGTGGTCACAGGCAGCTGGGAAGAAGGGAGTGGCTACCACCTGGCACAGACTGAGACTCCCTGGTGCAAGAAAGGAATCAGCAGAAACTGCTACTGCCTGCCAGCTGTGCTTGTCTGTGCTTGAAACCGTGATGTCGCATGCAAAAGGTCTTTTGGGCACGTTTTCTCTGCAATCCATGTCAACACCGTCAGCGCTGGGAGAATTTTATCCCCGCGTACAAAGGCTAGGGCCCTGGGTACCTCACAGACACAAGCCCTAACACGAAGGTCAAGATGGGAAGCTGAGAAGACGGCTCGGAGGGTAAGAGCACTTGCTGCAAAACCATAAGGACCTGAGTTTAAATCCCCAGCACCCACATGAGAGGTCACACGGGCTCCAGTGCTGTGGGAGGCATGGACAGGAGGATCATGGGGCTCCCTGGCTGCTGGCCCAGCTCCAGGCTCAGTGAGAGACCGTGGAGAGTGGCAGAGCATCCTCCTCTGGCCTCCACATGAACACACGGGCACACACATATGCAGGCACTGTGCACAGCTGAGAGTCGAGATTGAGTGGCACCAGATGGTGACCTGCAGTTGGCTAGGGCCTGTGGTACCCAAGAACAGTCAGAGTCCCGGAATTTGGAAGCAGACCTCACATACAATGGACTTGAAGGGGTCCTTTGCAAGCCATAGGGAAGCCACTCCAGGGTACCTGAGAGGAAGGAGAGGGGAAAGTAGGAGGCTGGAGACATGGGTCTCCAGGACAAGATGATTTCAGAGGCTGGACAGCAGGGAGCTGCTCCATCCGTACCCACTCGGCTCAGTGAAAGACTGACTTATGGCCACAGGCAAGAGCCTGGAGAAGGGAGGAAGGGACCAGAGAACCTCCTGCTACAGGCTCAGCATCCAGCCAGAGGAGCCAACAGTATTCCACAGCACGCTTGGTCGGGGATGCAGGGGTAATAAGCGGGTCCAGGTCTGCTCACACTGCCAGGGAGAAGAACACTGCAGATGAGGAGCAGGAAATCAGTGGGGGCTGTGCCCTTTGCATGACCCTGGGTCCAGAATCGTGAATCGTGAAAGTCCACACTGACAAAAGAGAAACAGGTGGCCAGCCCACCCTCGCCTCCATCTGTGAAAAGGGAACTAACAGTTTTGTTCCCAGTTTCTTTCCCACTGGGGTGCGGGCGGTGGGGGAACACGTTCTTCCAGCCGGAGCTGGCAGAATCTAGAAGCATCTAGAATCTTCCAGAGCTGCAGCCATGCGGGAGAACGCCTCCAGGTGTTCCAGAACAGGATCACCTCCCTGGCTGTGTGTTTCCGGTGACCACTGTAGCAAACGATCATACACTCGGTGATTCAGTGGTGACAGAGACAACAGTGTGTCATCTCCTTGAGCCAGGGGTCGGTCAGAAGTCGAACTAGGTCAGGGTGTCCACAGGCCTCTCCTGGCTTGAGCTTCCGGGGTTGAATCTGTTTTCTGGCCTTTTCTACCTAAACTTCCTGGTTCTTGATTCTTCCTTTTCCTTCAGCCTGGACTTTTTCTCACACTGCACTCCAGGACACACTTCCCACTCCGAAGGACCCTTGGGTGGCATTAGGTCCATGTGCGTCTCTGTCAGGAACCCCATGAAGCACGCTTTCGCCTCACACCTGGCCACTGCAGCACAGCCGTGGGCAACTCTGATCCCAGTAGACATGTAAGGGTTGGACCACAGACCTGAGTCTGTCTACTTGGACTCCAATCCCTGCTATCTCTAAGACGAGGAGTGGTATGCCACCTCCTCATTGCTGCTGTGTGGAACAGAGCCCAGGACAGATCTGTGACCATCTATCTGTCCCTCAAAGTGCCTCTCAAACCTCACCATCTTTTCTCTTGGTCACCTGGCGAGGCACCCACGGGCAGGGTGTATCCCACGAGCACCTGAGCCCCCTACCCGTGGGCAGTTACAGCCCTACACACTGTGCAGCGAGCAGATACTGCGGGCTCCTCATCCAGGACATGCCAGAATGAGATGGAGGCAGGATAGAAAACCAGGCCAGAAAGCCAGGAGACATTGGGAGGGGAGGGAGCCCTCCCTCTGGAGTCTGCAGTCTGCAGTTCAAAATTTCTGCTCAATTAACAACATTGCAATGACGGGCTTAGCAGGGAGACCACATTCTTTTTATAGGAAGGTATTTTCGTGTAAGAATGTTAAGACAGCAATGAGACATGCTTCAGGCCTGAGCACAGACGCCCTTTGAGTATGGCCCGACCCTGTTCCCAGAAGTGTACCCCCAAATTTCTGGGAATCTCACAGGCAAGACTAAGAACTCCATTTACAGTAAAAACTCACTTAACTCAGGCGTCCCTGTGGTGACCTGGTGACCTGTTGTCAGCTGTAACCCCCTATGTTAGCACCTGCGAAGCCACACTGCGATCTCACCTCACTTCCTTCCCACAAAAGCCATATCCCTCGCTATCAGGAAGAGAGCTAGGCAGGGCCCTCTTGAGTAGCCCACAACCCCCAACTGAGGACCTGTGTTCAATTCAGTGATAAAGTCTTAATGAACTCTAATTCACATAGGCTCAGCCTGAAATTCTTTTTGTACCACAGTCAAGCCGGGAGTGGTGGCGCATGCCTTTAATACCAGCGCTCAGGAGGCAGAGGCAGGCAGATTTCTACAGAGTGAGTTCCAGGACACCTAGAATTACACAGTGAGACCCTGCCCAGAAAAAAAAATCTCCCCATTATTATTAGTCAGCATCCGGCATACACTGGCAGCTCCCAATGTGACCTCCGACCTGGGGCAGGCCCTGAAAGATGCTTCCTCAGGGGACTGCCTGCCCCATGGTATATAGCAGGATAGACCTGGGAGACAGTGAGGCCCAGGGCAGAGAGATGGCTCAGCAGGGAAAGGGCTTGCTGCATCAGCCTGGTGACCTGAATTCGATTCCTGGGACCTACATAAAGATGGACAGAGAGCTGACTCTACAAAACTGCCCTCTGACCTCCATGTGTGTGCCATGACATGTACACGCATGCGCACACACACACATACACGCTAATAATGATAATAAATGAATAAAAGGGTTTAAAGGAGTCCTAGCACAGGATCCAAGCTCAGTGCCCAGCACCCACATGGCAGCTCTCCACACCTGTAGAGATTTACTCAGAGCCCCCAGTTCCAGGGGATCCAATGACATTTTTGACCTCTGTGGGCCTTAGGCAGGCATGTGGTGCTTAACACACATGAAATGAGCATAAATAAATCTTTAGAGAGAGAGAGAGAGGGAGCCCCCCTACAGACAGCCTCCACTCTGGTTATGTGAGTCCCTCAGGCTCCACCAGGCTCTGCCAGTGCCGGTGCTGGTGCGGTGCCGGTGCGGTGCCGGTACTGGTGCGGTGCTGGTGCGGCAATGGCAGCGAGCAGGGTGACTGGAGGACCCTCACTAGAACCCTTGGAAGCCCCTCCCCTCATCCATCACAGACAGAGAGACCCCAGGAGAACAAATGTGGTCTTCCTGCGTGGGAGTGGGAGACAGCCTCTCCCAGCCCTGCTCACTGACTCCCCACAGAGGTCTGGCTGGGGCAGTGCTCTGCTCCTGGCCAGGGCTATGGCTCCCTTCTCCCTGTCTCTGGTCTTCCAACCACTTCTGCATCAGGCCTTGCTGGAGCTGGATGGCTGAGATGTAGCCGGGGAGCTCTGAACTATAGCACCTGCCATTTGCATGAGGGGGGTATCAAAGCTGGACTGTGTGACCTCAGGAAAGTTACTTTGCCACTCTGGGCCTATTTCCTAGAAGTTGGAGTCTCCTCCAGGGTGCCTCAGTCCTATACCCTACATTCGCTCCACAGCACAAACAAGGTTTCTAGAACCCCCACCCACTCTTCCTCTACCCTAATGACATTCGGGCTTTGGGCGTTCCCCCTCCCCCCACCCCCCACTCCTGCCCTCCAGTGCCCTGTCCAGTCTGGAGCCCAGCTGTGTAGACCAGGACTCCCAAGTGCTGGATTACAGATATAGACACACCATGCCCTCAGGACTTGCTGCAGCTCTGCCCCAACACAGCAGCCCAGGCCTTCTCCTGGGGTTAGCCCCAAGGCTGCAGGAAGCCTGGCAGCTTTCAGTTACTTCCAAGATAGAGGAACTGATGCTTCCCCCCCCCCAAGCCTCCACCCATGGGGCCACTGCAGCCCAACAGGCTGTAGGTGGCAGAGGCCAAAAAGGTCAGGCCACACCCCTGCAGGGAAGACAGCTGCTTCAAGCACAGGAAAAGGAAAGAGGGGAAGCAGGGGTGGGGGTGGGGGTAGGTGGGGGGTGGGTGGGGACTCCCTTCCCCCATTCACTGGTGGCATCTAGGCCTCTTCTCCAGGAGGCCCCACCCCCATCCTACCTCAGGAGATTTCTCTGCCCAACCCCAGTAATGAATCCCACATTGACTGGCTCCCTCCCTTCTGCCCTCGGTCCTCTCAACAGCTGGCCCACAGAAGGTGCTGGAGTTGAGGCAGAGAGGAGCCTGTAGAGTCCCACATCCCACCCGCCCTTCCTCTGCAGATAAGGCCTCTCTGTTCTGGCCATGTTCCTGGGAAAGCTGGGGCGTGGAGAGGGAGGGGGGCTGTGTTAACTCCTTCATGAGAGGAACATCCACAAGGCTTCCTGGTCCCAGCAAAGGTGCAAACCGCCAGAGCAGAGACAGTCATGAGACTGAGCACCAGAAACACACGTCCTACAACAAAGGCAGTCCACCAATCAGCAGGTGACAAATGGCCAGGGAAGGGATTCAAATTTAAACATCCATTTGCCTTACCCAACAGCTGTGTGTTCTTAGAGGACTTGTTTAACCTCTCTGTGCCTTCTGTTCCTTCTCTGTGAAATGTTGATAATGGTAAGAACCATTATGACAAGGCTGATGGACTCAATGAAATACTGACTCTAGGTATGGGGGGCCCTGTGACATTCTGGGGCCACAGGAAGCTCTAGTTACCATCAGCCACTTGACTATGATAGATCTTGTCTCAGGTGAGAAGCTCAGCAGTGTTGGCTTGGTTAGCACTTGGATGGGCAACTGTCCAGCAGCCAAGGGTAAGTCCTGCTTCCCGTGAGCCCTGTCCCCTCCAGCAGCAGCCAAAGCTGGACTTCAGTCTTGGTTGCAGAAGGTGACCTTTCTCTGAGTCAGAGACTGCAGGGACCCCTGGGGCTGTTCCAGTGTTCAGATGTGAGGAGGCTGTGTGACCACTCTGACCTCCTCAAACCCACTTCTCTCCCCTGCTCCAGGTCTAGCCAAGGAGCCCAGGGCAGCCTGAGCCCTGAGCCCTGACCCTGTAGGGTACAGGGCTGTCCTCGCATTTCCACCTCAACAGGAGCTGATGGGCTGTGTTCCACACATCCAAACCAGGGTTAGCAGGGCCAGGAAGCCCCAGAGACCCTCTGCCAGCCTCTGCAGCCCCGCCGCCATCCATCCCTCTCTACCCAGAGTCCTGAGAGGTGATCAAGGTGAAACAAACACAGAGACCCTGCGGCATATGTCCCAAGCCACACTGTTGGCAGATGCTGAGGCCAGAGGCTGAGCCCCTGCCAATCTTTCTCTAGACAACATGCTCGTGTCCCAAAGCAATGTACGCAGACAGCAGGCCAATGCGGAGGGAAGGCCCCTGTCACAGTACAGGCCTCCTGGAGTAGTCCCATGGTGCACCAGCCCACCAAAGCCAAATCTGGGAACTGCAGACAAGCGAAGGTGCACAGGTCACAGCTGTGGCCTGGCTCTGCCAACACGCAGGAGGCCGAGATCGTCGGAAGTCCCACCGGGTATTTCCTCTAGGTAAGGGGCCTTCTCCGCTGAAGGAAGGGCTTAATTAATACCTGATGAGTGAAAATGATCAGGAGAGAGAGTGCAGCACAGAAAACCACACGGGCAACGTGAAGGGCCAGTGCCTGGGCTAAGGACCCTGCAAGGAGGAAAAGACAGGGATCCCCGTGGATGCGGAGGACCAGCCACCAGGATGCATCCCCGTGCTTCTCTTCCTTTGCACACTCCACCCCATGGTGTCAGCCTCTCAGCCATCATGGGCAGCTGGGCACACTTGAGTCTCAGCCCAACCCCTCTTGGGCCCTAGAAAGCTGATGGGTCAGCGCAGGGCACAGCTGCTGCTCCCAAGGAGGCTGTGCCAGGCTCGAGGGTGACTGGGAAGCAGCTGGCGTCCTGTGCCTTCTGGTGGCTAAATGAGAGGTCTGCATAGACCTGGTCAGAGTACACAGGGCCTTGCCCTGCTCCCTCCATTGCAGGATGGCCATCTGAACAGACACTGCTCTGCCTCTCTTGTCCAGCCCCATGTGTGCTAGGGAATCCCTCGCCGGCTCTGGGGCTGGGGGACACCACTTTAGTCTTGGTGTGCAAACAACAGGCAGCAGCTGAGCACCCTGAGGGGCTTGCCAGAGGGTTTTCTGGCTAATAAAGAACTCCACAGCAAGGATGGGTCCAGTGGCCAAGGACAGCAAGGAAGGGGTCGTCCATAACATCCTTGGGCTGCCTGGGTTCAGGGACAGATCATTTTGAGTTTCAGCAAACTCTCCTTCGCAGCTGGAGGCATTTGGAGCCCAGCATTTGGAGCCCAGCTCTCTGCTGCTTAACACAGCAGCTAAGGCGGGTGGGAGCCCTGGGGAGGGAGGGGCTCTTCTGAAGAGTCAGCAGTGCCTTCGGGGACAGGGACAGAGGTTCCCTATGAGAACAGAGACTGTGACGGCAGCAGCTCCCAAGCCAGCAACTCTGCGCCCACCCCCCTCTTGATGGCTTCCAAGGAAAGCATTCGGTCCCTGTCAGCATCCTGAGATCCAGGAATAGGCTGAGAAGGGAAACTGGCACACAAGCCTCTGGTGAGCGCCACCGTTTCCGGTGCTTCACATCACTATACCCCCCCCCCCGACCTCCCTCCCCGAGACTTTCTTAACCCCACTCAGTTCCTCACTGCTCCCATTTGTGAAATCAGGAATGGGCACAGAAGGGTTAAGCAACTAAATGTTGACACACAGCAAGAGAGCCTTCCTCTGTCCACCCACCCCAAGGACAGAGGTGACACAGCAAGGGTGAGTCTCCAGGAACTTCACATTCCAATCGGAAACAGGAAGCCAGGGAGCAGGGCTTTGTTCTGTCTCTGTGGCTTGCTATTCCCACATCTCAGCTGGAAGCCTGGACGGCCACAGTCTTTGAGTGGGTGGAAGGATAGATGGGTGGGCGGATGGATGAATGGACAGACAGACAGACCAATGGGTGGATGGATGGACAGATGGACCGATGTGTGGGTGGAAAGACTGATTGATGGATGGATGGATGGATGGATGGATGGATGGATGGATGGATGGATGGATGGATGGACGGACGGACAGAGGATGGAGATGGATGAATGGATAGACAGGTGGGTGGGTAGATGGATGGACAGATGGAAGGATGGATAAATGGATGGATGGGCAGATGGACAGATGGATGGATGGATAGACAGGTGGGTGGATGAACTGATGGATAGATGGATGGATGAATGGATGGATAAATGGGTGGATGGATGGATAGACAGGTGGGTGGATGAACTGATGGATAGATGGATGGATGAATGGATGGATAAATGGGTGGATGGATGGACAGACAGGTGGGTAGGTAGATGGACGGATGGATGGACAGACAGATGGATGGACAGATGGACAGATGGATGAGCAGGTAGAGGGATGAAAGGATAGATGCCTGGCTAAGGAGGAAGGCAAAAAGGAGCGTTGGCCGCATTTGTTGATGGCAATGATGACAACAGACCTGACATTCTGTCTGACAGTCTATCCTGAGCTCATATCCTGTGAACTCATCTATTTCTCCCTCATGGTATCAGGAAGAGGCGTTGCTATGAGCCTGCTTCACAGAGGATATCTATCTTGGCAAGGGCGGAATGGTGGGACTCCCTCAACCAAGGTCTTGCTCAGACCCACAGAGGATAGCAGGCACCAGCTCGGACCCAGCACTCATGGCCTCTGCTGGAAACAACAGAAGGGACATCTCCAGGTGATTCTGTGAATCCTGGGAGAAGCCTGGGAGTCACTTAGGTGTGATGCATCTGAATGTCACCCAACATCTGGAGGTGGAGGCAGGAGAATCAGGAGCTCAAAGTAACAACCTCAGGTGCATAACAAATTCAAGACCAGCCTGGGCTAGGAAAGATCCTATTTAAAACACACACACATGCCGGGCAGTGGTGGCACACGCCTTTAATCCCAGCACTCGGGAGGCAGAGGCAGGCGGATCTTTGTGAGTTCGAGGCCATCCTGGTCTACAAGTTCCAGGACAGATTCCAAAGCTACAGAGAAACCCTGTCTTAAAAAAACAAAAACAAAAACAAAACAAAACACACACACACACGCACACACAAACACACACAATAAAAATCAATAAATAAAAAAGCAAACAACAAAAAAAATTAAATTAAATTTAAAATAAAATTTAAAAATCCAAGCCAGGTATGGTAGCACACGCATGTAACCCTAGCATTGGGAGGCAGAGGCATGAGGACCAGCTGAAGTTTAAACCCAGTTTGGTGTTTGTGACAGGTTCTAATCAAGCCAAAAAAAAAGCAAAAAACAAAACAACCCCCCAAAAAAACCCACATTGCAACCCTATCTCCAAAAGTAGAGAAAATAAGGGCTGGAAAATAATATCGACTCCCCAAACTTGTCCTCTGATGGCCACATGTGCACCCCCACACAAAAAGATGTAAAACTATACACACATGAGGTCATCAACCAGGCATGGCAGCACACATCTGTTAACCCCAGCACTTAGCAGAGGAAGCAGGACGATCAGAAGTTCAAGGCCAACCTGGGCTACGTGAAAGCCCGTCTCAAATTTAAAAATGAACGAATTAAAAATACTGGGTGTGGTGGTGCATGGCTCCAAGGCCTTAGCAGAGACAGGAGAACCGTCTGGAGTCTGAAACCAGCCTGGCCTACAGAGTGTTACCCCAAAACAGTGAGAAGACAGCGCTCCCGGCAGCCCTGCCTTGCCTGGCGAAGAGCAGCCGGCCACAAGCGCTGCTGGCAGGGCACACGGCTGGTTAAAGACTTCCTCGGCAGCTCTGTGAGGCGGGAATCACTCCTCAGAACTATCCCTGCGCCAAGAACTGGATGCAGGGCAGGCGCCACCGCGGTCCCTTTCCCAATTCCAACACAAGGCACCGCTGGCTGCAAAGAACACTGGGGTTCAGCCAGGGTTTGTGTCAACATGCTCTGCTTCATCTAGTCTGCTGGGGTTCCCCCACCCAGGCAGGCACGATGGCTCCAGAAAAAATACGCAGACACAGAGGGAGCCTCAGGGTATAGGCAGGCAGGCTGTGGGGTCCTCTGGATCCAGCCCTCCAGGGGCTCTCGAGACCTCTGCTAGTTTCCCTGACAGATGATCCAGAAGAAGAGGGTGGGATGGAGCGCTCCACACTGACGACGGAGGGTGACTTGCGCCCTCACTAGGTCAGTTCCTTCCCCTAACGCCATCTCTTCCTCTGGCCAAGACGAAGGCTGGCGGGGACTGGACGCCTGATTCTCAGGTAAGAAAGTGGGTAGGAACACACCCTTTCTAGATATCAGTGTGCAGGGCGTTAACCCCACCACAGCAGCCGCGATCACCACCGTCCTCACAGGGAAACGAACAGTCCCAGGCCTGCCTGCACCACTGACCCCTGAGCGTGGAATACCTGTTTCTATACAAGGAGACCAGAAGGTTCCAGAAAGCACCACTAGTTTGCGGGCGGGCACAGAGCAACACACAGATCACAGCCCACTCTCTTACCACAACATCATCAATGGGACTGCATGCCCACAGGTGGCTGGTACTGTCGACAGTCCAGGGTGCGCCAGGTCACCGTGTCAGACAAGGCCATTACATCTGTCCTGTGGCTTCCTTGCATATACCTTTGCCCCAAGACATCTGGGGACTCATAGGTCTGGCTTGCATCCTATTACTGATAGGTTTCTGCTGTGTGACCGTTTGCCAGCAACTCAGCCTCTCTGGGCCTCCTAAATTTCAGAGCATGTTAGAGGTGACAGTTGAGACGGGTGGGCTCAATGACAGGCAAGCAGGGATGAAAGGCTAGTTCTGGGGTAGCCATAGGCTAGGACGGGCATGATGACAAATGGTGGACCTGGATAAAGGGTGGAGTCTGTAGACCAGAGCTGACCACAGTGCTCAGTGTATAACAAAGAGGCTAAGTCAAATTCAAATACTGACCTGGGCAGGTTCAGGTGACCAGACCCTGGGTGCTACGTGGCCCCAACATCAGGACAGAGTGTGACAGAAGAGCTGGCATTGCCTGGGTAGGTACAGTACACGAAGGCCAAACGGAACAGTTTAGGTACTTATCCACCATCTTCCCCTCGCCCCAGGCAAACAGTACCTATCCATGGCACAAGCCTGCCACCTGGCCTTGGCATCCTTGACACAGTGATGGAGCCCCAAGCCAGGGACGAGAGCCAACCCTGCAGCAGAAACACAGTTGATTCACCATGCCTGCCAGGCACATGAGGAGGGTGAGGGGGGCACCTCCTGCATTCTACAGCAGATCCTGGAAGCCCTGATGAATGGTGGTTGCGGGGGGGCGGGGAGGGGAAGGGTAGTGTTTGTTTTTTGTTGTTGTTTTTTGTTGTTGTTATTTGTTTGCTGGGGTTTTTTGTGGCAAGGTGTCTCTATATAGTCCAAGGTAACCTCAAACTCCGAATTCTCTTGCCTCAGTTTCCCACGTACAGGAACCGTAGGCATGCACAACCATCACTTGCCTCTTCTGTGGTTCTAGAACATTCTCACTCTCCCTCTGTACTTTCCCAAACCCCCCTCAGACTGGTAGTAACAGGCCCGCACTGCCTCTCTCTCCTCTTCCCGCCTCCATCCACTGGCACCAGATCAGCACCGAAGCACTCATCCACGATTTAGGGGCTGCTGCAGGGAGAGGGGTACGTTCAACATTACCTCTCACGCACAATGTGATTCCCACTGGAGGCCTGTGCCAGGGTTCACTCACACACACACCCATATAAACACAGCTTCTCTTTACCCCCAGCACTAACTGACCCTCAGCAACCCATCTGTTGCAGCCACAGCAGCTGAGCTACCCGCAAGGCCCTTGGCTGCTATCTCACCAACTTCAGGTGCACGAAGCTGCCTCTTCTGCCAGGGTGCCCTCTGTGACCGCGTCTTCAGGTTCCCACGGCAGTGTCTTCTTCACCCCGAGGCATGAACGACAAGCCAGTGCCCCCCCCCCCGCCGCCACAGACAGCCCATGACAAGGGCCAGAGAGAGGTCTCCGAGGGTGCCGTACCTTGTGGCCAAGTCTGACAATCATAGTTGGATCCTTGGCATCCACATGGTGAGAGGGAATGATTCCTATTAGCTACCCCCTGACTTCCACATGTGTGCTGTGGCACACACACACTAAATAAAATGTAAAAATAAAATTCGAATGACTGGGCTGGCAGACACTCATTGCTACTCGCAGAGAGCCTCCACAGGCAGGGACTTTGGCTGTGTTGGCTGGAAAGGACAGTCCCTCTGAGGCCACGGCCATGAAGCCAGGACCAGAGTGAGACAGCCAAGGAAAGGCCCACCTCTCCCCAGCAAGGTGAAGGCACTGTAAGCCTCAGCTGTGAAGACAAGCCTCTATGTCCCTGGAGGCACCCCAGTCACAATGGACAGAGTGGCTTTGGCTGAACGACGTGAGACCACCACACACAGCCAGGGGGCGCTCTTCACACAAATCGCCTGGATAGCTCTCTTGGGGCTGTGGTGTGGTGGGGTTGTGGCTGCCACTGTAAAGGACAGACTGCAGGGGGCAGCGTGGGGTGAGGACAGTCATTCATGGGAGGGGCCAGAGGCTGCTTCCTGCCACTGGGACCCTACTCAGTCTGCTGGAACTTACTGGAAGGTGCAGGAGATGATGGGGAAGGCTGGGCCTTGGCAGGAGCCTCACAGAGACAGTTCTCAAGCTTGAAAGTGACTGGCCATGGTGACTCTGACCCACAGAAGGAACAGGTCACAGAGATAGGCCAGGAGTCCAGCCTGTATCACACGGACTTCCGGAGCTGCTGGCTTGCGTCCCATGCAGCTGGTTTTCCTGGGAGGCCGGTGCTGCAGACTCAGTCCCTGGCCAGCATGACCTCCCACAGCTGGGCCCTTCTTCCCATGGTTGGCCCTGGAGGAGGGCAGGCCACCAGGAACAGCTGGCCAAAGGAGTGGGCTGGGGGTGAAGAGCTCACTTTGGCCCAGGTCCCACTGTGTATAGACAGGCTGAGACTCACAGGGGGGTTGTACGGTGTCACTCAGTCCCACACAGATCCTGATCAGCTATCCCTTCCTTACCAATGGAAATCTAGGCTGGCTCCTATCCTGACAGGCAGGATCCGAGCCCAGGCTTCCCCCACTTCCTCCTGGGCACTGAGCCTGCGCTAACTTCAGCCCTCCCTCAGCACCCAGGCTCCAGAAGGGCCTAGATTTCCGTTGGCTCGGGGCCCCAGCAAACCACTGCTTAGCATTGCTCTGCAAAGCACTTCGCTTTACTTATTTATTTAGATGCAAGAGTCTCATGCTGTCCAGGATGACCTCAAACTTGCTCCGTAGTCAAGGATCAGTCTGGATGTCTAGCTTCCTGCACTCGGTTTACACAGCACTGGACACTGAACCCAGGGCCTTTTGCACACGAGGCGAGAACTCCACCAACCAAGCCACGGCCAGCTCGAAAACCTGTCAGTGCAAAGAACTTTCCAGCAAATGCCTCTCACCAGATTCTTCCCAAAGTCTTAGGAGGTAGGAAGACACCAGTCAGCCCATTTTATAGACACGTCAACTGAGTCATAAAGAGACTGCCAACGCTGAACACTGCAAAGTCAGCAGAAAATACAGTGGGCGGAGGAGTACCTCTGACCCTGTCCTGACTGGTAGCGCCCAAATCAGCCTTAGGGACACGGGAGTGTGGGGGGAGGGGGGCACAGTAGAGGGTCCTAAACAAAGCAGGAGGCACAAAGGACCAGCAAGTCTGGCAGTTTAGAAACCTGCCTCGCACCATAGCAACACCGATGGACTGATGGACCAAGGTCCAAGCAGGAGGGACTGACCGTTCCTCCTGCCAGTTATCCTAAGACCCACAGAAAAGTGGCTAATACTTTCTGGATTGTCCACGGATATCTCAACTGGGCCAAAAAAGCCAAGCAGAAGTTACCCTCTCATGCAGTGTAGAGACCGTGGAAACCACAAGCCTCTTCACCTGCCAGCTGGGGCATGCGTCAAACCCTCCAAGCTGAGAGGCCCAGAGTCCATGACTCACCCTCTCTGTGCCTTCTCAACAACCACCTAGCTCTTGGAACATGTAAGAACACAGTAAGTACTCAGAATTAATGAAATATTAATGCAGCCAAGAATAAGAGGCCAGGCTCCCAAGCTGTCCCTAAAATGGAAAGCAAACCTCTACGATCTAAGCACAGCAGAACAAAGCCAAGGCCAGCTTCAACTGGGCTGGGCTGGGCTGGGGCCCTCAGCCACCCTCCTGATGATGTCATGCTGGCACCTGCTTCTGAAACACATGTTTGGACTTTCCAGGCCATTTCCCCCTCCCTCTGGCCTCCCCCACGCTTCCTTACTCATTCTCTCCTTTAAGGGCTGTTCAGAAACAAATCTCTGAGTCCAAATGTGTCAGCGGGCTCCCTGAAAGTGTCTGCAGCAACAAAGGGAGGCCGTGAGTGGCAGGAGAGATCACTCATTGAGAGCCTCAGGTCTCAGGGTGCAGAGTCTGGGAAAGGGCTAAGATGGGTAACTGGAAATGGCCAGGGCTCACCTCTATGCCCACGCCCCATGAAGACCCAGCCTCCCCAACATGGGTCCCCTTTAGGGGATATACTTCTTTGGTGTGCGTGAATGAAGGCCAGAAAGTTACCCAAAGTGTCGTTCCTCGGGGCACCACCAGGCACTTTGCTTTAGAGACAGTGCCTCTCACTGGCCTGGGTTCACCAAGTTGGCTGGGCTGACTAACCATCAGGCCCCAAGGATCTGCCCGTCTCTGCCTCCCCAGGGAGACCATGCTTGGTTTTTCTCAAGGGTTCTGGGCATTGAATTCAAGTCCCATGCTTGCTATGTGGTCACAAGCCTTGCAGAGAGGCTGCCGAGCCGGTGCAGCATAGTTCTCCTGAGTGGTCTCCAGCCAGGTGGTAGGAAGAGGAACCAGTGGCCTGTTCCTGCTAACGGCTTGGTGGAGACATGGTAGAACCTTTTGGGTCTCCTACCTGGGTCCCTAGCACTGAACCAGTGGCAGGTGAGCAGAGCCAGGGGACAGCAGAGCTGGGGACACTTTCTCTGCAGGCAGAGGTGTTCCTGGAAACAAAGAGTTTTCCCCAGGAGGCTGCCTATCTGCACAGAATCCAAAGCCACGCAGGGGAAACCAGTAGTGCACAGGGCTTCCCTGTGCTGTGGGCTGCGGGCGGGTGGCTGAAGTTCTCTGATCTGGAAAATGATTGGCAGCAGAGGACAGTGCTCCTTTCCTGGATCCAGTCCCACGAGCATCACCTTCCCATCCGTCAGCGCCAGGCCTGGATCCCAGGGACAGCAGGCCCAGCAGTAAGGACAGACATTTTCTAAATCCTCCAGGCCTCTTTCTCTCCCCCCAGCTAGCCACACCTCAACCCCCCCTCCACCCACAGCTCTGGAGGCCTGCTCAAGCCCAGAGCCTGGAAATGAGACAAGGCCAGGGGCTCCTCCTAGTCCCCTGGGCCACATCAGCTGGCTGGCCTCCCAGGAAGCCAAGCAGGTCACAGGCTACTGTCCTGGCTGCCCTGTCTGGCTCCAGGACAGGGAGATGACAAAGGTTCTGCCTGTTTCTGCACCTGAGGCTCCTAAGGTGGAGACAGAGGGCCCGGGCTGAGTCCCAGGAGATCTGGGTGCTGTTCAAGGCAACAAACACCCAACACGGAGCTCAGTTCCAGAAAGACGAAAAGGATAGCCCAGGGGGCTCATAGGATCCTGAGCAGCTGAATTGTGAAATGGAAGTGGCTAGTCTCTGGAGACCAGACATCCTGCGACCTGCACCCTGGGGTGGATTCAGGAGACCCCAGAAAAAGAGGGAGGTCAAGGTGTGCAATCTCTGAGGTACTTGCTGTCCATCTCCTCCCTGGTCTCAGCACTCAGCTCATTCAAGCCAGAAAGAGGCCTATCCCATTCCCAGGATAACTGACGAGCCCTGAATGAGATGCCCATTGCCAGCCAAAGTCTACCCTCAACACGAGGGCACTGTGTGCGGGGATGCAGGGATCTCCCATCCTGGACATGCAGCAACATCACCCAGCAGTCACAGGGCAGGGTCCCTCTGCTCAACCAGCAGCCAGGATCCCATTCCCACCCAGCCCAGGAGGTCCTGCTCCACCTCCCACGGCGACAGCACGGGCATCATCCTACCCCAGGCCGGTACTACTTGCTCACTGGCCGGCACTGCCTCCCATCCACCCACTAGAGCAGCTCAGTAGCCAGGCTCCCTTGGCATGTCAGCAAGCAAGTGCTGGGCACTCTCTGGGACTGCCGGATCTGGAAAACGGGCCACGTGGGAAATGGTGGTGGGGACTCCTGGAGTTAGTTAGGGTGGTCAGTTACCAACTTCTTCCGCCCTCCTGAGATGGAAGGGCTTGGGGTCCTGGGAAGATAGACCAGGAAAAGCCACCCAACTCCTGATGCTTGAGATGGGAAAGCCCCTGGCTAGATGGTGTTGCCGGAAGAAAGAGAAAAGGGGTCTGGTCTCTCAGGCAGACAGTGAGGCAGTCAGAGATCAGAAGGGCCCTGACAGAAGCCTATAAATGCCCTAGGGAACACTCCCTAGCAGGACACTGAGCTTAGAAGCCCCAGAACCCCCTGCTCAGAGGATCACCCACCAGTGAACCCCAGGGCGCTTGAGACTCAAAGGCAGAGGTTGGGAGCTGCCTGAGGCCTCTACTGAGAATGTAATGTACCAAGGTCAGTCAAGCAGATCTCAAGAAGAGTGCATTTAATGAGCCAGGCCTTGGTGAGGGGGAGGCAAACTTCCTGCTCTCCAGGTCCTCCTCAGTGCTCAACTTCCCCCTCACTGGCCTGGGCCATGTCCCATCTCCTCCTTCCCTTAACAGAAGGCCTCCTGGCAGACTGGGTAAATAGCCAAAGCCAAGCAGGGTTGTGGATTCCAGGGTGGCCCTGACCCTATAGCCAGACCCTCCCTGGAGACAAAGTGGGCCCTGGTTTTTCAGTGCTAAAGAATGAGGGAGGGCCTTGACAGGGTCTCTGGGAAAAGGACTCCCCACTGTGGGTCACCATGTGTCTACCACACCAGTGCACAGGCCTGGGGGAGGGTCTGGGATTAAAGGACCACTTTCCTCAACCAAGGCCCTGGCTCCTCCTCTATCTCCTCCCCAGCCTGGCCCCACACCGGAAGACTATTGCACCCCAAGGGCAGGTTTGCCTCCCACAGTTCTACCCCTCATGCTGAGGTTACCTGGGGGCCGTGATGAGCTCTGGGGGCTGGGTTTCCTGAAATCGGGACGGTCAGTAAGACAGTAGAATTGTGTGGGGCCTCGCTCTGGGTGCATCTCAACCGTCTGTAACCGGAGCCAGCTGTGACAAGGACCTGCTCCCCCACCAGTCATCAGATAAGAATTAGTCAGCAGAACAGCAAGCCCAGAAGGGCCTGAAGGCAGAGCAGTGTCAGGCGCAGGGCCGTCATTTCCAGAGTGGAAATACAGACACTGCCTCCTCCGGAGCTGGGCAGAAGAAAGCCTGCAGGGGGTTGGCCTGCTGCTGATGGAGGCTTGTCACCCCTCAGGATGGGTCCCTCTGGTGTGGTGTGGGCATGAAGACACAGTAGAGTGCAGCCGGGGGTATGGCTCAGTCACTAAAGTGTTTACCACAACACCCATGTAAAAAAGCACTGTGAGGGAGGGGAATAGTGAGATGGGGATCCCTGGGGTTGCAGGCCAACCAGTCTAGCAGATAGATAAGTTCAGAGTTCATTGTCTCAAAACACAAGGTGGAAAGTGACAGAGGAAGACACTTTCAAGGATGCCCAGCACGGGCACATACGGGTCCCCATCCTTGGCAGGGCAGGAGATTAGCTATGCGAAGAGGACTGGCCCTGAAGACGGACATGGGAAGATCCACCACAGACTGGGCCCTGGTGGGAACTGCATCCCTTCCCTCTGCCCAGGAGAACAGAAAAGCAGAGATGAGAGGAAGTGCCCAGAGACAGTAGCTAGAAGCAGCCTTCAACCAGGTTTAGGATGCCCACGGCAGGGGTGGATCTGCCCAGAGTCCTGGGAGACAGGAAAGAGGAAGCCGCCACCCCCACTTTGTCCTGTTCACAAGCAGCCTGTGCACCAGGACTTGGTCCAGCTGAGGGAGCAGGGCCATGTGGGTCTCAAATGACTGCCTGAGTAGGGAACGCGAAAGGGCCCTTTGGCCAGCTCATGAAGGCCCAGAGCAGAAGTGGCTGCGGCACAGCGACTTTGATGGGATTAGAAGAGGGAATCCTCAAGGCCTTGGAGGCATGTCAGCATAAGAGTGGAGGCCAGGGGACCCGTCAAGAGACCATGAGGGAACTCTGTCCTTCAGGTGCCATTAACCCCTAAGCACTCACACTGGGGGTATAGGCTGCAGAAGAATGAACCCACCAGGCAGAGTCCTAGCAATCAAGCCCGCCACAGGTGCTCATCGATGGCGCTACAACCATCTCTAACCTCACCAACCAACGGCAGGAGTCCCTTGGCCTCTTGGTGTCCCGCAGGAGGGAAGGATTTAGATCTTGGTCATTTAAGATGCTTTCTAGTAGCGGACAACAGGGGTGAGGGAGTACAAACAAACCCTCACGGGAACTCAGGCATGAACGGACATACGTGTACCAGGAAACACTTGTAAATAAAAACAATGGCGCTGGACCAGACAGTGCCGCCTCGGGCCTCACAGGAAGCCAGGACTCATGCTGACGGGCCATCAGAAGCATGCTCATGTCCTGTACAGACTGAAATACGTCTGTTCTGGCATCCATGCCTAATCCTCATAAAAGCTGTCCCTCACCGCACTGGCGGCGCAGTACGGATGCCACCTCACATCTACTATGTGCGGCTCGGCATACCATCCCAATACCCAGGCACTTCTCTACACTTCCTTCCACTCATCCTCCCAACAACCTGGTAAGTGGGGAAACTGAGGCACTGGACGTGAGACTGGCCTGAGTCTTCAAACCAAGAGTGTCAGAGGCAGGATTCAAATGCACGTTGCGATATGTTTACCTAGGAATATTCCTTTATACTGTGTGCATATATGTCACTGTGATTGGTTTTATAAAGAAGCTAACCGGCCTACAGTTAGGCAGGATAAGGTTAGGCGGGAGAACCAGACTAAGAGGATGCTGGGAAGAAGAAGGGAGGAATGAGAGAAGTCGCCAGGAGACGCAGAGGAAATAGGAGATGAAGTTGCCGTGCTGAATAAAGGTACCGAGCCACATGGCAGAGCGTAGATAAGAAATTTGGGTTAATTTAAGTTATAAGAGGTAGTTTGCAACAAGCCTAAGCTAGCAGCTAATTATTTATAATTAATAATTAGTCTCTGTATGGTTATTTGGGAGCAGCTGGCGGGACGAAAAACCCCACTGCAAGGCTGACTGAATGTCTTGTTTTTGAGACAGCATCTCATGTAGCCCAGGTTGGTCTTGATATACAGCCAAGTATGGCCTTGAAGTCTTGATCCTTCTGCCTCGGCCTCTTGGATGCTGGGGTTACAGGCGTACACCACCACATCATATTTATGTGATGCCCAGGTCTTCATGCTCACGTAGGCAAGCACTCTACCAGCTGAACCTCAGCCCTAGCCTCCCAGGGGCTCTGACCTCCAGCTCTAACGCAGGTCACCTCACAATGCCCTGGGATGGTAGAGACAGCAGGATTTTTACAGGCAAAAAAAAAAACCAATAAAGAGAATGCCCAGCTGAACCGGAGTCAAAAGTTTGAGTCAGTAGCTTATTTGGGCTCATGGTTATAACATAAGAGAATTAAAGGTTGGGGCCCCCCTTTTCATCCATGTATGAGGTGAATAGAGATTCAGACATTAAGGGCTTCTGGGACTAAAAAAATCAGAGGGCTGTACAACATGGAGAAGGGGTACCTGTGGGAGCCTGGACACTTGTGGGGGGAGGCCCACTCAGGGCTGGGCTCCTGGTCTCAGAGCTTTAGGGTCCAGAGGGGCTGCTTTGGGCCAGAATGACTCACCCTCCCATACTCGAGCAATGCCATATGGCCACAGCCAAATCACAAGACTGTTGAGGTCTCAGAGCTAAGCTGACCTGCCCTCACTCTGAAAGCCACTCAGCTTCAAAGGCAAACTAGACCCTAAACTACACGCCTGTCAAGTCAGGGCCAGGGCTCAGGAAGCACAGTGGGTAAGTGCATGCAGGGCTGTAGTCTGTATCTAGACGAAATTCTGAAATTTCTTCACCATAGAAGCTTGCTATATAATTTCAGTCTTTGAAAATACTGTCCTGTGAGGTTAGAGACATGGCTCAGTGGGCAAATCAACCAAGCACACAGACTTGTTAGCAGCACACACATTAAAAGCCAGGCACGGCACCGCAGCAGTGGGGAGACAGAAATGGGGGTTCCTGAGACTTGCTGGCCGGTCAGCCTACCGCGACGCACCAGGTTCAGTGAGAGACCCTGTCTCAAAAAGTAAGGCAGAGAGTGATTGAGGAAGCACTCAGTGTCAGCTTCTGGCCTACGTACATGCATGAACTCACACACACGCGCATATGTGAACACATGCATGCACGCACATGCACATATGTGCACATACACACTATTGTATTAATGGGCTGAGGATGGAACTCAATGGTAGAACACTTGTCTCACACATACAAAGCCCTGAGTTCCATCCCAGCACTGGGAGAAAAAAAAAACAACAACAAAAAAAAAAACCCAACAGTATTAAAACACCATTTGTCTGGATTCCCAAATTCTGCACACCCCCGTAAATTCTGCCCCAACGCCTGTGCCTCATTCATCTTGCACCAACCTCCAGATGTCCTTGGCACCCTCCAGCCTGCACATCTGGAACCCACCCTAAGGCTTACGCTGATCCTGCCTACCACACCACCAGGCATCTCTAGCCCAACCATGCCTCTCATTTTTTCACCCCTCTGCTCTCGGTCTCGCATGCCACTCCCGGGGACACAAACTTGTCTACTGTGGACAATCACCCTTGTATTCCTTGATGCCCCCACACGGCTAGCCAGTGGCAGTTCTTGGCCTTTTATCCCTTCCTTTGTAAAAACCTTGTTAACCTTTTTAACATTTTAATCTCATAGTCATAGCTTCTAAGGATATGGCTCTATTCTGACGTAGACTTCCCCCAAAGACTTGTCTTTCACGCATGTACACACGTTATGAAGAGAGCGTGGCATGGGCCTCTCTGAAAAGCACTGGTGGGGTAAGGCTATCATCCACCACAGGGCTAACATTTTGAAGTCCGGATAGAAATGCAAAGAATTAGAAATCAGTAAGATCAAGGTCCCTTTCAAAAGCTCACAGTAAACACTGCACTGTGTCTGGATCTTGACCACATGTAGACACGTGTGGAACTGTAGGCGTTAGGTCACGGGGGTTGGTGGGGTCGGGTAGAGAGGGTGATCTCTAAAGGGGATATTGAGAACTCAGGACCTTCTGACGCTCTGCTTCCAGCCACCGCAAGGTGAGCAGTGTCCTTGGCCATGCGTTCCCATCATGCTTTGTGCTCCCACCATGATGTGCTCTGTGGCCACAAGGGGCCGACCAGCCACGGACAAAACCCCCTGAACTGAGTTGAGATAAACCTTTCTCTCTTACAAGCTGTTTATCCTGAGTATTTTGTCGTGGCAAAGGAACATTAACATATTTTGCCTTAATATGATGTATAAAAATGTATTTGTATGCTAAGTGTGGGATCACCCCTGTAATTCCAGCATTTGAGGAATGGAGGCAGGAGGATCAAGAGCTCATAGTGACTCTGAGGCTAGCCTGAGCTACAAGAATGGAAGACAATAGACACAAAAAGGCATACATAGCATGTGACCCTGTGAATAAGAAAGCTCCAGGATAGATGGAAAGTCCCAGTGACAAGTGGCCAATGCTCAAGGCTGGAGACAGAGCAGAATGGCCCCTCCTTCTGGGGTCATAAACATTTTCTTAAATTGGCTATGGAAGAAGCAGCAATGAGAAACCACGTCTTGAAACAGGTAGGTGGTCCAGGCGGGCTGCTGGATCTAGGGACTGTGAGTGAAAATTACAAAACTGTGCTGCAAATGGTGGCCTGGGGTGGAGGCAGGGGGATCAGGAATTCAAGGTCATCTCCGGATACCTAAGCTCAAGGCCAATCTGGGCTACAAGAGACCCTCTCTCCAAAAAGGGAAAGGAAAAAAAGAAGGAAGGAAGGAGACAAGTCCACATAATTCTGTAAATTAAATAAGTGGGGGCACTGGGAAGAGGCCCAGTGGATAAAGCACTTTCCCCCAAAGTATGAAGACCAGAGTTTAGGTCCTCGGCTGCCTATAATCTCAGCTCTTGGGAGTTCTGGAGCAAAGGAGCCAACTAGACCCAGAGAGCTCTGGGTTTAGTGTGAAACATTGCCTCAATGTATAAGGTGGAAAGAGATGAATGAAGACATGGACAATTCTTACACACACACACACACACACACACACCTACACACACACACACACACACACACCTACACACACACACACACACCTACCTCTGTATGCCTATGCCCTGATGTAAAATGTATTTCAGTTACTTTCTGGAAGACTCCAGACTTCATGCTCCCGAGACTTAGCATCCTGCCTAGACCACTGTCTGCCCCCCACTCCAAGGCAGAATTTCCCTTCCTCCAAGGCTGTAACAATGGAGGGTGGGTAGGTGGCCTTGCTTCTCAGAGTACAGGGTCCCCTACACATGTCCCTTTCAGAACCTGTGTCATTCTCTAATGTACAAGTGTGCATCCAGAATGGCCCAGGGCCTCACCCGGTCCAACACATTTCATATATCTGCAGACAGGACCATATCCAAGACAGATGCTGAGGGCAGTCATGACGCAAATGGTCCCCTCTACATACCCTTCCCCTAGAAGGTGCTAAAGCAACTAACTCTGAATGGCCTGGGAGATTTTAAACAGATGAATGAATAATCTTCTACAGGAAAAAAATGGGGGGTCATGGGCTCTGGGGGAAATGACTGCCACATGGGCATGAAGACCTGATTCAGAATCCTCAGACTTGACACTGAAAAACAGCACGGTCATGCATGTGTGTGACCCCAACTCTGGAGACCAAGGTGCAGACAAGAGGAGGGCTGGGGCCTGCTGGCCACCTAGTCTAGTCACACAATGGAGCTTCAGGTTCCATGACGGAACCATCTCAAGCCAATAAGGGGACCAAGAGAGAGCAACACTGGGCATCCTCCTCTGGGCTCTGGGCACACATACAGGCATACACCACACAGGAACACGTTTTCAAAATTATTGTTGCTCTTTGTGTGCGCGCGTGCATGTGTGTATATGTGTGTGTGCATATGTGTATTGTGTATGTGTGCGCGTGCATATGTGCATGTATGTGTGCGTGTACATGTATGTTTGTGTATGTATATAAGGTGAGAGGACAACTCTGGAGTCAGTTCTCTGTGTTCATCTTTACATGGGTTCCAGGAGATGAATGGATCATCAGACTTGCATGGCAGACACCTTTACCCACTGAGCCATCTCACAGATACATTTTTAAAAATAATACATATATATATATATATATATGTACACACAACATATTGAGACAAAGTCTTCTTATGTGGCCTGAGATGGCCTGGAATTCACTATGTAGCTCAAGTTAGTCTCAGATCCATGACCCTCCTGCCTCAGCCTCCCAAGTGCTGGAATTACAGGCATTCACCACACACCCAACTAAGCAATAACAGGTTTCTTTCGGTGCTTAGGATGTTGGGGCTGTGCCTGCTAGGCCAGCACCACACCACCAAGCTATATTCTCAGCTACATCCTCAACCCTTAAAAAAATAAGTTTGGAAGTGTCTCTCTAAACTTACAGCCCCATGGAAAATAACTTTAAGTGGTTTTTCTTTTTCTTAAGTGCTAGACGCCCACAAAAGTATCAGGCCCAGATGGTTCCACTAGTGAGTGCCTCAATAGTTTTAACAAAGACAGGACTGTGCTGCTGCGAAAGCCTCTTCCAGAAGGGAAAGGAGGAGAGAAATGCATCCAGGGTGTTTTTGCTAAGACAGCACAGTGCTGTCACCAGAAAAACAAAAATAGCTCCGCACACACCCCACACTGCCACTGCCGAGCCAGCTCACCGCGAGCATCTGTGCGAAAAAGAAAAAGAAAGAAAGAAAAAAAAACAAACCAAAACCCTAGACCCCACCACGATGCTCAAACCGAAATAAATTCCAGCAGATTAACGACATCGGTACATAAAAATAAAACCACAGAAACATTAGAAGAAAACATGGGTGAAATTCTTGTCTATAATCCTGGAATGCAGCAGCAGGACATGAAACCCAAAGCCCAAAGCAAAAGCAGAAGCCTGACAGGACAAGCCTTCGAATTTTCTGTCTGGAAGAGCTATAACTATGTGGGGGTGACGGGGGGGGGCCCTTAAGCCCCGTACCGCTGCAACCAGCCTGGTCTGCATAGCAAAAACATATAACTATCGGCCAGCTCTCTGGCTGAACCTCTCAAGTGCTGGAACCATAGGTCTGATCACCCAACAACAGCTCAAAAAACTCTTAAAAAGCAAATCACAGGGCTGGCGCAGTATCAGCGGTAAGAGCTCTGGCTGCTTTTGCAGAGGACCCGGGTTCGGTTCCCTGCACTGCACGGCAGCTCACGCTGATCTGATTCCAGGAAAATCGAAGCCCTCTTCTGGTTCCCACAAGAGCCAAGCATGCCTGTGATGCACAGACATGCGTATGGGCAAAACATTCATATGTACAAAATAATTTTTTTATTAAAAAATTATTTTTTAATCAGCAAGAAAAGAATTAACAATCCAGCACACATAAAAGACACAGGTGACATATGCCTTTTAGTCCAGCAGAGGCAGAAGTGGAGGCAAGTGGATCTTTATGAGTTTGAGGCCAGCCTAGTCTACATAGCAAGAACATATAACCAAAACTGACATAGTGTTAGAGCCATGTGTTAAATGTCTGCTCTCCATGGGGAAGAAGCTGAGCCCAATTACTGATTGGAAGGGACTCTGGTCCCTCGTGGGACAACCTGCATAACTCTAGCTCCAAGGAGCCCTACACAAACACCCCCACACCCCCACACAGACACACACACGTGCCCATAAGCAAAAGTAAAATTTAGCTGTGTGGGGTGGCATATGCCTTTAGTTCTATCACTGAGGAGGCAGAGGCAGGTGGATCTCTGTGAGTTCAAGGCCAGTCTGGTCTACAGACTGAGTTCCAGGACAGCCAGACCTAAACAGAGAAACCCTGTCTTGAAATAAAATAAAAATTTAAAAACTGGGTGAGGTGTGCTCACCTCCAGACACTACTGGTCTCCATCAGCAGGAGGATCGGGTCAGTGCCATCCTCCACTATATAATGAGTGCAGACAGCCTGTGATGCTGGGGTTAGAACTGTGTGCCTGGCACTCATGAGGTCCTGGGTTCAAGTCCCACCACTGCAAAGACTATGCTAAATCTTCGATGCCAAACACAAAGGCACGTGCTGTTCTAAACAGAAACAGAAGCGATCTCAGTTTCCTCTGTATTCTCAAGACGACTGTAAAGAGATTTTCTTCCTTTTATTTTTTTCTTGGCCATCTTAGGAATCCAACCCAAGGCCTCAAATGATAACCCAGTGCTCTACCACTGAGCCAACACCCCAGTCCACTACACAGACTTTTTGACAAAATCTACACGCACACAATTCCAAATGTCGACAGCATGCCCAGCTGTCAGCCTGGCGCACCCTCCTGAGGATAGCGGGGGAGGGAGGTGGCTTCCTTTTCAGGCTTTTGGGGATCTTTAGGATTTATGATCTAGCAGTGAGTAAGAAAGGCCTTTTGGAATAAATGACAGAAAAGGAGAAGACAGGAGCCAGGGAGCAAGACAGCGCCTATTTCTTCGGGTCTGCGTGCAAGGCACAGCTTCTTTAAATAATGGCTGGGCTCGGTTTTCATATCTGTACTTAGCATAAGCCTCCTGGGTGCTGGCTCCCAGTTCCACTCTCTGTAATAATGAGGGGCCACACCCACTCTGACCACAAGAAGAAAAGGGCCAGAGGGGTAAGTCATCAGGCACAGGGCAAAGCGGGAACAGGATCCCAGGCCCCGGAGAACAAGCGATGTCTGCCAGAGGGTCTGACGCTGATTCTGCTTCCATCAGAGCCGCTGTGAACTACTGAAGGGAGACAGAAGACGATTCTCTACCAAGAGCCAGTGGGTAGAACTCAGCATGGGCCAGCTTCCCTCTCCAGGAGACAGAGAGACAGCAGGAACCCAGCTGACCCCCCAACACACACAAGGACTTCCCCCGTAAGCTGTCGGTCTTGGGAAAGTGAAGTAGTCAGAAGCAAAGGGCATAGGTTCCTATCACCCCAACGCCTCCCAAGCTCACTGGTTAGTAGTTTGGGGTTTTTGTTTGTTTGTTTAGGATTTTAACATTTTTAATTCTCCGTTATGTGTCGTGTCTGGGTAGAAGCTGGAGACAATGGAATCCCCCTGCTTCTGGCATTACAGGTGATTGAAAGCCACCTGATGTGGGTGCTGGGAACCAAACGCAGCTCCTCTGCAAAAGCAGGAAGTGCTCTTAACTGCTGAGCCACCTCTCCAGTCCAAAGAGAGAGAGAAAATGCTTGTGAAGTCCAGAAGAGGGCATCAGATCCATCAGAGCTGGGGTTACAGATGACTGTAACCACCTATGGGTGCTTGCAACTGGAATTAGGCCCTCCCTCTGCAAAAACAACAAATACTTTAACCCTTTCTTCTAATTTATTTGTTCATTTATTTATTCATTCATTTATTTTTTTTGGAGACGGGGTCTTACTAGGTAGCCCTGGCTTTCCCGGAACTCATTTGGTAGACCAGGCTGGCCTTGAACTCACAGAGACCCACCTGCCTCTGCCTCTCAGGTGCTGGGATTAAAGGCGTGCACCATCATGCCCGGTGCGACAAGCGCTGTTCACCACCGCGTCATCTCTCCAAAGCTCCCCCTCCACTGGTTTTATTGTTGAGATGGTTCGTATGCCTCAGGCTGAACAGCACTCTTGATCTTCTCGCTTCTGCCCCCCAAACACTCCCAACCTCGTTTTTATCCTTTCCTATGCCCAGTGTTTGCAGAGAACTGGGAGGAAGCCAGGTCTTGGGCCCAACGTCCATGGTCTGTTGACCACAGGAGGGTAAATGAGTCCCCGTAATGGGAGGTGGGAGTGGGGGGGGCAGCACCTACCTGGTCCACTGCAAGCCCTAGAGGAAGTGGTGTGAAGCCCTTAGTATACCTTCCTTTGTAACCCCCAGACTTGAGGCTCTAGGAAAAGGGCCAGCATATGCCATGTGGCATTCTTCTTGGCCACCAGAGGAATCCAGAGTCTGGTCAGGAGCTGGCCACACCCAGGGTGTCAGCTAAGAACATCAGTATACTCCTCCACCGCTGAATGTGCCCTCCCTCAAGCCACACAGACACGCTTGACAGTCCCACCGCCATTCAGACCCTGGATCCTAGCGGCCATCCAGGGCCTGGAGGCTGGGGATGTGGGCATGGTTCCTCCTTGGGCAACTGCTTCATGTAGGTGTGCGGGGGGAAGGAGGGTTATATAGTGCCATGTGTTGGAGCCAGGCTCAATCAATCCCCAGGAACACTGGGTGGTCAGAGCCTCAGCCACAGAATTGGAGGGGTGGAGCAGGACCCGTCCCCCAGGCAGGCACGCCGCAGCTGTCTCTCTATTTAAGGTATTGCACAGCTGCTGGGCTGTGATCCGTGGAGAGGCCTGGCTCTCCCTCATCTCTGCACCCTTGGCGCTGCAGACAGCTGGGCGGCAGACAGCTGGGTAGGCAGCCAAGGAGGGACTCTGCCTGGACCCTGGAGCCAGGGTCTGTCTGCCTCTACCTTGAAAGGAGACCCAACTAGCGTGACCACTCTTGCCCCTAGCCCTCCAGTTTCCTAACTCGGCCTAGGTGGAAACAGTCTGGAACAGCTCAGACTGAGCAGGTCCATTCTTAGGAAGGAAAGACATCCAGCCCAGGACAGGATGACCACTGTGGCAGGGAGCAGAGGGTCATGCAGGTGTGACGGTGGCCTGGTGGGAACCACCTTCGTGCAGATGTGGCTGGATCTCTCCAGAAGAAACACAGGAGGCTGCTCAAGGCCCTGTGAGCAACTTCTCTGCTGACCTCATGAAGCGCAAACAGGCTTTCACCCTAAGCCTTGGGCTGCAGATGAGGAAATCCATCCTGAGGAAAGCCACAGTCCGTGGACAGTCAGGGGGTCCCCACAGTCTGTAGGGTGTCCTGAAAATACAAAGGCTGGGGTGCCTCCTCACCAGTTCTCATGGCGGTTGCCCACTCCCCAACTGGATACCCCAACTTGTGGATGTATCAAGTCTCCAGGCTGGACTTGGTATACTCTTTCCCATCCTTGGTCGGACTTTCCTGTCCTTGAGTTTCCCTATTCTGTGACCCACTGGGTGGCCTCAGAGAACCTGCGCGATGATTAACCCCCTCCAAGACACAAAGGACTTGGAGCCCCATTGTCTGCACGGGGCCTCTGCCCTCTCTGACCCCAGGACTGATGTAGACATAACACCCAGGGACACATGGGAGGAAGTCAGCCACTCCTCCCAGGCAAGGAACCAGAGGCCACCCTGAGCTTCAGAAACTGAGGCAAGCTGGGAAGTGGAGGTGATGGTTGGGAACCAGTGGGCTCAATGGGCGTAGCCAGGACACACCCAGGAACTCAGCGGGGCCTCGTGAGTACCAGAGAAGGCAAGGCACCAGACCACGAGAGAGTGGTAAGCAAGTGCTACGCCTGCCTTATAAGGCAGCCTGGGGAGCTGCCATTGTGGCTGTGTGCCAGAGGGAGGCTGTAGCGGCTGAGCCGGCACCCTGCCCTGACAGCAAAACCCATCACCACCCAGGGATCCATGACACCAGGAACCCACCGTGTATAGGGAGAGCTTAGCTCTCACCAAGCCCCGGAATAAGAGAACGAGGCCAGGGAGCCTTGGCTGACCCTTCCCTTTAGCCATCTAAGACTCTGCCAGGGAACACTCTCCCCAGTGCACCCCGAGGAGAACTCCACAGCACTGCAGGGACAGGCAAGTTTGTGGGGCAGGAAACAAGGACCCCTGGGAGGAGGTTGCAAGAAGCATCTTCTTGGTCCCTTGGGGGTCCTGTGGGATCCCTGCATGGGCCTGCAGTAGTCACCAAGATGCTGTCACCACCTGCCAGTCGTTACCATTATTTTATTGGGCATCTGCAATGCCCAGGTCACTTACTAGTCTCCTCATGGCACTCTATAAAACAGACGGCAGTCCGAGTGCTGCCCCTGAGGATGCCAGTCCCCGGTCAGAATTCTGAAGACCGTACGGCAGGATGTTCAGGGTAATGTAAGCTTACAGTTAAATTTTAGCTTTTTCCTAATGTTCACTAATTCTGCATTTTGAAGAATACTAAATTACTTGTTGTCCTATGGAAATCTGTTTCTGCATGGAAAAAGAAGCTAGCAGAGGAAAGACGGTTCGTACACAAGTATTTCACATCCTAGGCAAACACAAAGGCACCTCAGAGTCATAGGAAGGGAGACTGCTTCCAGCTACAGGGAAGGATGGGTAGGGATTTGAGGAGTGTGTAGGAGTTCGACAAAGCCAAAACAAAGGTCGGGAGGCCAGAGTTGAGGGCTTGCAAGGAAGGTGTGGGAGACCCAGAGAAGAACTGAGCAGGTACAGCTAAAGAGCAGGAAGGACCTTGCTATAGGGTGTCAGGCCAGGGGTACCAAGAGACCCCATGTGATGTGGGATTCCCCTCTGTATGCTGTGAGTATGACTGGTTAATTAATAAAGAAAACTGGCTTGGCCTAATAGGGCAAAAGAATAGAGCTAGGCAGGGAAAACTAAACTGAATGCTGGGAGAAAGAAGGGCGGAGTCAGAGAGAAGCCATGTAGCTCCACCAGAGACAGACGCTGGAACTTTACCCAGTAAGCCACATCCATGTGGCGATACACAGATTAATAGAAATGCATTAAATACACATATGCACATGCTCACATATGTGTGTATACACACACATTCACACACATGCATATACACTCACACTCACACACATGCATATACACTCACACACATGCATATACACTCACACATGCACGCATGCACACACACATGCATACACACACACATGCACATACACACACATGTCATGTTACATGTTAAGATGTAAGAGTTAGCCAATAAGAAGTTAGAGCTAACGGGCCAAGCAGTGTTTTAAATAATATAGTTTCTGTGTGATTATTTCGGGGCTGAGCAGCCGGGAACCAACAAGAGGCCTCCTCCTCCAACACCCATGGATGGGTGACCAGAGGAATATGGAGAACGAGATGTAGCCTCAGACAAGTTGGGGAACAGAGGAGATGAGGCAGGGCCCCCCAGGGGCATGCCATATGATTTCCAATAGGCTCCCTGGGGAAGGCTCTGCCTGCTTTGTCCCTCCCGGCCTTGCCCTTTGCCTAGAGGAACTGCACCATCTTGGGGCTCTAGACGACTATGAAAGGCCTTCCTTGGGGCAGGGGGTTCCCAGCCATTGGTAAATGCTTCTGTGTGAGCCCAAGGACCTGGTTTATTCCCAACACCCACAGCCTCAGCACCCACACCCAGTGCCTACAACCTTCGCATTGGAAAGGTGGAGGCTGGAGAGAGAGGTGGCACAGAAGTTAAGAGCATTTGCTCGGCACCAGCACCCACATGGTGGCTCACAACCAACCCCAGCTCTAAATCCAAAGTGTCTGATGCCCTCTTCTGACCTCTGCAGGTATCAGGCATGTACACTGGACACAGACATACACGAAGGCAAAGCAATCATACACGCAAAATAAAATAAATAGATCTAAAAAACAAAAGAAGGTGGATGCCTCCTGAGGAATGACATCTGGCCTCCACCCTCACACACATATGCACATGCTCACATATGTGTGTGTACACACACATTCACACACATGCATATACACTCACACATGCACGCATGCACACACACACTCACACATGCACACATGCACATACACACACATGTCACACACACACACATCTTTCTTCACCCTAGCCTACTGAAATCCTGCCCTCCCTACAGTTTCCACGGGTCTCTTTTCACTGTCCACCCACCACCTGCCCACAAGCTACTGAGGGCAGAGGTTGTGGACTCCTCCCTGTGGCTCAGGGCCCGGCACAGGCCTGAATGCAGTGTCTGAGCTGCATCTCAGCAGAGGACAAACAGCATCCTTAAACAGATGCTTAAACTTCCGCACCCCACCCCAGAACCAGGACCATCTCCCATGCACCCAGCACCAGCTGTGATCAACAGCTGGGCGGCTTGGTGCAGCTGTCTCCCTCTCCCACCACATCCTGTCTGAGTCAGCAGTGTGAACATCTCATCTCAGGAGAGAGATGTATCTGGTGTCTTTGGAAGTCTCAAACCAATCAGGGACTGTGAGGAAAGACAGGTCACTGGCCCCTCTACTCAACGATATCCCGGGCCTTTGTTTCCCTGACCTGAGCCTGGACAATGAGTCTGGGCAACTCTCAGCAGGGCCAAGTTTGGGATTAAGGGAGAAAGGCACAGCCACATCTAGACCTGGAAGGACCCTTCAAAGGTCCATGAGACCCTGAGTATTTACTGTGATCTGACACCTGGCACTCAAAGATGGCTGAGACCCAGAGGCTCCCAGGAGGAATCTCCACGCCCTCACCCCTGGTCCCAAGTCCAGCTAGAGAAGCAAAGAATGGGAGCTCTAAAAAGCTATGTGCATCACCATGCTGCAGACATTGTTTACAAGATGGACAAACTGATTCTACCCGAGACTGGGCACAAGGCTCAGCAGCAAAGCACTCACTGGGCATGCACAAGTCCCGGGGTTCAAATCCCACTACGGGGAAAAAAAGGTGTTCTGACTACACATGTAACACTCGTCAGTTTTCAAAAGGAACCTAGTGCTGACATAGGCTATAACATGGAGGAGTGTTGAGGCCACTATGCCAGACAGGATGAGTAGTGCCGTCCAACCTCAGACAGAATGAAGCATAGGGCTGTCAGGACCGGAGGCAGGAGGTATAAGGAGTAGGTTCACAGGGAGCAGAGTTTCTGTTTGGGATGTGAGAAAGTTCTGGAAAACCCCGGAGGTGGTACTGGTGGTACAACCCGCAGGTACTTAACAGCACTGAACTGCACATTCTCACACGGCACAACACTCAATGTCTGCTGTGTGTGTTTCACTACACACGACACAACACTCAATGTCTGCTGTGTGTGTCTCACTACAGGCACTAAAGCAGAGAGAGCAGAGATGGGCGCTCTCTGCTTCCCGGCTGCGGCTGTGCAGCTGCCGGCACACTTTCCCCGCCATGAGGATAACATCCTCTGGAACCATGAGCCAAAATAACCCCTCCTTGCCTCCTAAGCCACTTGTGTAGGGAGGCAGGACAGGAGGCCGCCAGTGCACCTCAGGTCCCACATTCCTCCTCCTCCGTCCTCAGCTATGGGCCTCCACCAGGCATTCAGGCTGCAGTTCCTCGTGGGCAGAGAGCTGCCTCCCAGAAGCCCGCCAGCAGCCCAGCCATCACCAGCTCACGGCTTGTCCCCTGCTCCACGGGAGAGCACAGTGACTGCAGAACCAGCTACTGCTCTCCCACCTCCCAGGCCTCCCAGGATCACATGACAGAGATCTGGCATGGCCCAACTGTTGGCCACCAGGAGCTTGGTGCCTCAAAGGTGCTTCCCAACTGCAGACGCCTGCTGTGACCCCTGAGCCTCGGGACACAACTCTACACATCCAGGCGCACTCATGCATGCATGCACACATTCACGCAACACACAATCCCCACCACCACCACCACCACACACACACACTGGATCTCTTTCCGTAATCTCACAGAAAGATCCCATCCCAAGTACACAGCCTGAAGATCCAGCCCCGGGTTACTCACCCTCCTGGTTCCGGTATAGGACCTCAGCCACAGGGGGCCTGGGCTCCAACCTGCTCTGCAGCTGAGACATCGGGGCCTCGGAGTTCTCCAGGGTCTGGGGCGGGAGTGGGCAGTTGGGTGCCTCTGCTGGCTTGGGCACCTGGATCTCTACCCTCTTGGGGGCTGCATCAGTGACAGGCATGGCAGGGACCTCGGGGACCTTGGAGACAGGGGTCTCCACCCTGCGGTGCACTGACTCCTGGGGCTTGACAATGGTGATCTCCGTCCTCCGCGGGATGGGCTCTGGTGTCTTGTGGCCCAGGACTTCGGCCCTCTTAAGCCCGAACCGCGAGGGCCCAGGAGCTGAGCCCGTGCTCTCCACCTGCTTGGAGGAGATGTCGATTGAAAGCTCAGTGCGGCGAGACATAGGCTCAGATGCCTTGGGCCCTGCCAGCTCCACCCTCCGTAGGGATGGCTTGGGGGAGCGCTGGCTCAGGGAGTCTACGAGGCGAGCAGCGGGCTCTGAGTTCTTCACGCCGAGGTCCTGGAATTTCTGGCTGGAGCTGGCCACCGTGGTTCGAAGCAGAGGGGTCTGGACCCTCCGGGGTGGCGTGGAGTTGGGTGGCTCAATCTCCTCGACTTCAAACGATCTCTTTAGGGCTGAAAGAGAGAGAGGAAGAGTGGATGTGGTGTGCACACTTGCAGAGGGGCCCTGACACAACATGGTGCATCCTGTGTCTCAATGAAAAGGGCAAAGGTGCCAGGCCAGGGGAGGCAGGGAATCCCAGCTACTTGGGAGGCTGAGGAAAGATCTTAAGACCAAGATCAAAGTCAACATAGGTAGCTTTGTGAGAGAGAACCTGTCCGCTAAAGAGCGAGGGGCAGATACAGCTCCACGGAGGAGTACTTCCTCACCACATACAAAGCCCTGGGATCGATACCCAACACAGTCAAAAGGGAAAAACGAAAGGACAGAGAGAAATACACTTGCTAGGATGCCACAGAGCTCAGAAAGCCACCTCCCTTTTCTGCCTACCCATAAAAGAAACAGGGAAGTCCATTGGAGGACCTCCCACAGAGCACCAACTATAGGGAGGCTGGACTGAGAGGAAGACAGCCTCACCACTGTCCATTCTGCTGTGGCCGCCCGTCCTGCTGCAACAGCCCGTCCTGCTATGGCCACAGCCCAGACCACACAGCCTTCCTCTCCAGAGACAGCCATGGGGTGCTCTGACTTAGGACTCTGGAGTTTCTCTCCTGTGGCTTTCTTCCCTTCTTCCTCTCCTCCCCTGAACACACACAGACCCCATCAGTCAACAGAGCACCGCCAGCCACAAAGCAGTGACACCCCGCGACACCCCATAATAATACCCCGACAGCTGTGCTATAAGGAATACTATTCCTTGGTTGCCAAGGCGGTGGTGGCACACATCCTTAACTCCAGCACTCGGGAGGCAGAGGCAGGCAGACCTCTGAGTCTGAGGCCAGCCTGGTCTACAGAGCGAGTTCCAGGACAGCCAGGGCTACGCAGAGAAACCCTGTCTCAAAAATCCAAAAATCCAAAAAAGAAAACAAAAGCAAAAGCAAAGAACATTATTCCCGGGGCTGAAGAGAGCTCAGAAGTGCAGAGCACACACTGCTCTGGCAGAGGTTCGATTCCCAGCACTGACATGGTAGCTCACAACCACCCATGGCTCCAATTTCGGGGTATCCCATGTCCTGCAGGCATCTGGTGCACACATATTTGCACAGACACACTCACATACACATACAGTAAATAGGAAAAAAGAAGGAGTATTCCTTGCCTGGCCAGGGAGACAGTTTGGCGTGTAAAGGTTCTCATGACCAAGAGTGACGGCCTGAGTGCCTCCCTAAAATCCACACGCTAGAAAGAAGTGACCCCCACAAACTGTCCTCTGACCCACATGTACACATAACTAAATAAACGCAGTTTTAAAAAGAATACTATTTCCCTGGCAGAGACCACCCTGTGATGTGCCCAACAGGATGGAACCACAGCACCTGTCTCTTAAATACCAAGGCCGTGAGTAACCCCTCCACACCTGCTCCCTAGGCTCGGTGCACACTCAGCGGTGCACACTCAACAACCTCCTCATTCCTGGCCCTGTCCATCCAGTACTCCTGGCCATTCAGGGTGCTGACCACCCAGTTCCCATGCTGAGGCCCAGTGTTTCCACTCTGCCGTGTTGACACCACCACCGGAGTCTGCTTCCGGGGGAGCTGCAGTGTGGCTGCTAGGAAGCCTCCATACTCTTGTCTACGCATTCACCAGCAAAATGAGAACCAGCTGTTTAGGTTAGCCAGGCACAGCGCGGGAAGGCCCCACGTGGCAGAACACTCAACAGCTCTGGCTCCAGACAAAGCAGAGTCTTCTTCACCAACCCCAGAACTCAGGTTTCATGGGACCTCTTCCTGCCCACAGCAAAAAGGACCAAAAGCTGGCCCAGCCCCCACCCCAGCCGCAGCTCCAGAGTCATATGTAAGGGCCCCAGGTCCAGCCTTCTCCCATCCCTGTCCCCACCCCTGTTCCCATCCCCACTCCCAGGTCTACAGTACCAGACTTCCTTTAGAAGAAGACTACAGGCTGGGACAGAGGCACTCACTGAAGAACTAGTCAATAAAATGCCCCCAGAATCCACATTTTAAAAAGACAGGTATCGGGACACACCCTTGGAATTTCAATGCTGGGAAGTGGAGCTCAGTGGGTCCCAGAATTTAGCCTCTAATTTCCAGGTCAGTTAGACCCTGACTCAAAACCGACTCAAAGGTCAACTCTGGATGAGCGTGTTACACAGACACAGATACACACACACACATGTGTGTGCAAGCATATTACATGCACGTTACACACACACGTGCATTGTGTGCAAGCATATTACACGTACGTTATACACACACATGCACCCATGCAGGCACGTGCACACACACACGCACACAGGTACTCACGCACCCATACTGCTGGTGTCAGAATTTCTTCCCTGGGAAACATGAACAATGTCTCACAAGGTCCCAACAACAAATTAAAATATGATTCCAGCTGCCCCTGGGGAACTGGTGAGGTAAGGGGTTACCTGCAAAAGCATGGGTGACCCCAAAACAGCCACACGAGAAAGTCTTTACCCAGAATGAATGATGGCGTCCCCACAGCCACATAAACAGAGCCCCCTCAGCTAACTTTCTCCAGCCTATATATACTAAGCCCTTCTGGATACCCCCAAGAGCAACTAGGGCAGAACTGCTTACAAGTAGCTAGGAGGAGAGGCCATAATCTCAGGTGAGCCAAGGCCCTCCCCACCTCCCTCCTTCTTTAGGGAATGTCAACGGTACACTCCTGTTGAGCCTTGCCAGCAAGCACTGCTGTGGCCAAGGCAGCACAGTGCTGTGTGATGCCACATTGCAGGGGGGAGGGGAGAGGAAGCCCAAGCTCCTGGTACCTGGCTCCCGAGACTGGAGCACTCCTGTGGGGTCCCCTTTATAGCGCTGGTTGCCCTTAGCCTCTGGGGGACACAGAAGGGAACAAGGCCCTGGGCTGCTGTGTCCAACCATCCCAGATGCCCAGGAAGCAGGAAGGGGCAGTTACCATCCGATAGATACCAGTTGGCAGATACCAGCTGATTGATTGGCTGAGGGGGGCGGGTTGTGAACTCCAGGGTACCTGTCTCTGGCGAACCTGCAATCCAAGCTTCTCACCTTCCAACAGATTCTAGAACACTGGGATTTTATGATCCCTTCTGATATTAACTGATTTATTTTATTTTTTCCAGACAGTCTCGTGTAGGTTGACCTCAGACTCAATCTGTAGTTAGGCTGACCTTGAACTTCTGATATCCCATCTTCACCTCCCAAATGCTCAGATTACACGGGTGCACCACCATGCCCAGGAAATAAATTTGGAAGCCCTTAGAATTATTTCTTCTTCTTTTTTTAAGTAACTTCGTGTATGCCAGATAAATGTGCTCTACCACTGAGCCACATCTCTAGTCATAAAGTGCAACGACCCCCACCCCCCACCCCTCCTTGCCCCCCTCCCCTACATCCTCAGCAATGGGATGGAGCCTTGGACTCGGCATGTGCACTCCGCCAGAGGTCTATATTTTCATGTGGATTTTGATGGTTGGCACAAAGCAAAATGCAGCAGAGTTGACCGAAACGGCATCCATGGGCCCGAGTCAGCCATCATCTCAAGGCTTCTAGACCCCTTGGCCGTCTATACAATGTGCACACAGACAGGAGGTGCCTGCCTTGCCTCAAGACCATCCCCAGATAAGCACCTGCCCTCCTCCACAGAAGAAGAAGAGTCAAGTCCCCAAGCCAGCTCTTTCCAGGCTTCCTGGATCCCATGCTGTCCACAGCACGCCTTCCCCGCACCACTGGCTTCAGCGAGTACATTCAGAACCAGACATGGCCTACTCACGGCAACACAATAACCTCACCAACTTATAACAGTGTGGCCATGGGCTTCTAACTGCGGGCACAGAGCCCAGAGGATGGGCCTTGGGAGCAGGGAGGCAGTGCCTTCACCCCATCCAGCCCAATAAGCCCCAACTTCTTCAAAGGTTGCATAGAGGCTTAAAAAGCAGTACCCCCAAAGACTTGTACAAGTGATACCCCACAGAGCCTGAGGAAGTGACCTTGTGGGAAAGGGGTCTTACGGACATTTGGGGGGGAGGGGCTGAAGAGATGACTCAGTGGTTAAGAGCATTGACCCAGGTTCAATTCCCAGCACCCACGTGGCGGCTCACAACTGTCTGTAACTCCAAGATGTGACACCCTCACACAGACATACATGTAGGCAAAACACCAATGCACATAAAATAAAAATAAATAAATTATATATTAAAAAGAGGAACATTTTGAATTTGGGAGAGACACCAGGCAAGTAGAGTCCTAGAAAAGGAAGTGTACAGGACCATCTGAGAGCCAGAGAAGCCAGAGGGCAGAGTCAGAGATGTGAGGGACGGGACGCAGCCCCCAGCCAAGGAAGGCCAAGGGCCACGGCCGCAAGGAGAGGCAGGAGGGACCCTCCCAGGAGGGTCTGGGTAGAGTGCAGACTTACTGACACCTTGAATGTAAATGTCAGAACTGAGAGAATGAACGTGCTGTCAGGCCACCCTGGTGCCAGCCCTGCATTACAGCAGCAGGTACTGCGTCACAGAAGGCGGGACGCGGGTACTGCATTACAGCAGCAGGTACTGCGTCACAGAAGGCGGGACGCGGGTACTGCATTACAGCAGCAGGTACTGCGTCACAGAAGGCGGGATGCGGACAGCCGTAGGAGAGATGAACTTGGAGTGGTGTGAGGCCATCATGCCTGTCCTCTGTCTCCTGGAGAGCCCTCTGTGAAGTCCCCCAAAACGGCACAGTGCCCCGCACTGCAGCTCAACCACGGAGCAGCGATCTGTAGCCGTGGGCCCCTCTGCGGATCTGAGACCCTGACGTGACTACATATCAGATCCCAAGGACCGGCTTGGTAGGATGGTGGCTTTGCACAGACCCGACAAGCTAGTGTATCCAAGGGGTTGGTTGGGGGCACCACAAACGTGGGCTACTGCACACAGGCACAAGTAGGGCCCAAGCCATATGGGAAAGGTCTCCACACTGCCCTTGGGAGCTAAAACAGTGCCACCAGCCCTTACAGCAGGAAGAGGCCTCTTAGTCCCTTGTCACCCAATAACGCTATGGAGAACGGACTCCCCCCTCCCCCCACAAGCCAGGCTCAAGTCTCACCTACTTCTCTGAGCCTCCTCAGCCTCCACCCTCCTAACCTGAATCAAAGCCTGTCGAGGAATCCTGTGCTTCTGGCACACTTCTGGGATTGTATCCCATGGAAATAATCCGAAGATTTATGTGCAAGGACATCCACATCAGCACGAACATGGCACACACTGGAAACAATTCAGATTTACATGCCAAAATCCCAGAGTCATCAAAATCACATCACGGAAGATGAGAAACGCTGAGAATATTAAGTAAAAATAGCAGGCTATAAGCCATATACACAGACCCTAACTCCCGTCCCAGGCACATGTGCAGTTTGCACGCACACAGGCGCTAGCACCCACTCAGGAATGACTGCCTCTAGATGGAATAGCAGCGGGTGTTCTTCAAGTCCTCCTGTCCGGGCCTAACACTCCAGTGGTAAACGTGGGTCATTAAGACTTCCAGGACCCAAGACTGAGGAGATGGTTGTGAGAGTTGCCACCTCGGGTTCTGGATGAAGCTTCCCAGCCAGCCCCAGCTGGGGAGGTGGTAAAGAACTTGCTTTGTAAGCAAAGGACCGCAGTCAGATCCCCGGAAACCATGTGAAAGATCCGTAACCCTCGTAGCGGTGCAGAGACAGGAGGATGGGGCCATTGGCCAGCCAGTCCAGCTGAAATGGCAAACTCCGGGTTCAGTGAGAGACAACTGAGAGGAACTCAGGCCTCCACATGTGTGCACAGGGGTGACGGCATCTGCCACTCACCCACCCCCCCACACACACACACCCACACACAATATCCAAGGCCCAAAACAAAAGACATTTTCTAAAGACACACCTTACTAGGAAAAACTCTGGTGTTTCTGGACAACTTTGTTCAGGTCCCCAGGGGCCCCAAGCCAACACTCACCTCCCAGCTCTTTCCAAAAGCAGGGGCTGAGCACAAGCCCCTCCCCTTGCTTGTCCTTCAAGCACCTGGCCTCAGCTGCTATGCACAAAAAGAGGCCAACCGTCTCCTTCCAGCTGTAAAACCCTTCTTCCCCAGAACCCATGGGGGGTCTAAGCTGGAGCAGCCTGGGTCTGGGCCTGCTTAAGGAGGAATGTGGCAAGCACAAGGGACCATTGTTAAGGCCCCTGCTCTGACCGCAGGCTGCAGGAACCTCTCAACCTCTGCCGGCTCCTGAAACCGGATCGAACACTTCCTGGTGCACAGATTGCGTTGGGCCTGCTCTCAGAGGAGAGGCCAGGGAAAGCAGCAAAGCCCGGCTCTAGCAAGAGACCACTGTCTTGCAAGGAAACAGAGAGCCTGAGGCCAAAACAGTGCCATGTGCATCCGAGGACCACAGCTCGGGCTCTAAGATACTGACTCAGGTCAAACAAAGCCTTTTCTTCCCGGGAGCTGCAACATACAGCAGCCACTCGGAAGGCAGAGTCCCCCACCTGGGGCGCAGGACAGCCGGCAGCACAGAGTAAAGCGGCCCACAGGTAACGATGCGCCTGTATCGGGAAAAGTTTGTGGACACACCAGTATCCAGAGGTGGGCTTTGGACCAGCAGGCTCCCCCCGGCTGTGACTACCCTGTCCTCTTCTCAGACTCCTTTGAGAACCGGTCCTCAGGCCCAGATCCTTACGCTGAGAAAAAGTGGGGCAGGGCGAGGGCAGCAGGCAAGGCCTTGGCCTTGGCAGAGCTGGGCTGGCTGGGAGGCCTTACCCTCCTACTCATCCTGAACTGGAAACAGCAACTCCCTCCCTTGCTGACCTTGTGGCCTGACGCCTGCCTGTGAGCCTCAATCAAGGCTGACAAGGGAAGTCTTAGAACAGTGTTGGAGACACAATGAACGTCTGTGCTGTGCACTAGAATGCCGGGCCTCACCAGGCTGTGAGAGACTGTGACCAGAGACAGACAGCTTCAACACTGTTGCTGGGAGTGGCTCCGCAGGTGGCCTACCTCTCCTGGCTGAGACTGCACTTGCTGCTCAGGTAGCCTGCCTCTGCCTGGGGCCTGAAGGAGACCACGCCCTAGTCTTCCCTGAACTGAAATATCAGCACTCCAATGCTGTATGGTTCTGGGGACAGTTTACAGTCCTCAGGGCTCCTCAGGACAGGCTGGACACTATTCCCTTTCTTGGTCTTGTCCTCTCTGTCCTATCCCAACATGGGGACCCTCGTGGCCACCTCCCACTTGGGTCTCTGTCTCAGGAGCTACTTTTGGAGGCCTGGGCTGCTGGTGGTGTGGGTAAAGTCAGGCTGGGTAAGTGGGGGCAGGTGGGGTAGGGAACAGGCTTAGTACAAGGAGAAGGATACAGATGAGTGACAAGGGGAGGGATGTCCCTTCAGGAAGCAGAACCAGCCCCAAAGAAAGAACTTAAAAATAGCCCCAGCGAGCAGAGCCTGTACCGGAAGTCTGTAAACAGCTATTGTTCCCAGCCCTGAATCCCTACCAACAACCACATGGGTTATTTAACAAGGCTAGGCCAAGTCCACATAAAGGCAGAGGAAGCTCTTCCTCCTGAGAGAGCGAGCCCCAGTCAGACACCTCAAAGTCCAGGGTCCCGGAAGGAAAGGGAGAAAGCAGGGGCTGACACCAGGGGATCCTCCCCTCCTGCTCATGTGATGCACCTTCCTCAAAGCCAGGTCCTGCTGTGTCCAGCAGACAGACCCTGGAGAAGCCACCTCTGCCCAGGGCTCCAGCATAGCAGCCAAGGCCTCTGATTACCCTGGCTTATCTGTACATGTGGCCCACAGATGGAGCTTGCTGAGGCTCATGATACTGAGGTCATGGCCCCCGAGTTCTGTTCCATGACCTCTGCTGCCTGCCTTTGGAGACCCAGCATAAACTCACAAAGCTCTAACCCGAATCTCTAGGTGAGGAAAAGGCTGGATGCTTCCACCCACCCACCCCTGGGAAGACAACAGCCGGTATCCCTGAGAAATGATTCTGCCTAGGGGTTTTAGGCTCCAAGGATAAAGCCAGAGAAAGCCATTCACTGAAGCTAATGGCCAATTCTGCGGCCTCTTCCCCTCTCCCCACTTTCCCTCAGCCTCTTCTCTCCCCCTCCTCCTCCTCCACTTCTCTCTTGGTTCTTTGAGACAGAGGCTCACACTGTATATAGCCCATGCTGACTTCAAAGTCTCAGTGATCCTCCTGCCTCAGCCTCGAGTGTATGTAGTACCGAGCCCAGCTCCATATACTGCTTTCTGGTGACTTCAGAAATAGACTTCTTTCTTTGCCAAGGTCACTCTGGGCACTCAAGGTCCCCCTGACTATCCCATGCCAAAGGCAGGCTGGGTACACTCTGAGATGATCACGTGAACAAGCTAGTCAGAGACATCACATCCCTGCAGCTGGATCTCCGAGATAAGGCCAAGAGAAACAAAGAAGAAACACATACAGGAACAGCTGAGCACAATGGGGTGGGGTCCCCTCCTCAGTCCAGTCCACAAGGAAGGCACAGTGAGTGACCCACGTCGCTCCTCCCAAAAGCCAAGTGTGGAAATCCTTGGCTCCTTAAATCAGGACATAGAGCACAGACAGTCCATGGGCAGCTGTAGGTGGTGAAGACCTACAGGATTCCCACCTCTGGCTTTTCTTTGGCAGGCTAGCCAAATGCTCTACTCCTGGGTCCTTCCTAGGCATCCTGCCCCAACTTCACTCTGTTAATTTCTCCTTGGAAAAGCCCGTCAAGCAAAGGTGTAGGATGAAGTGGCTCCCCGGTCCAACCAGCGAAAGGCTCATGCACCTGGAATCCTGGAATCACAGTGGCCTCCCCCAGATCCACCTACCTTCTTTAAGGTGGGCCAGGTGCACTGAGATAGACAGGGCTCACCCAAATGGCGCATTTATGCACTATCTTCTACAACCTACAACTGTGGTCCTGTTTGGGAAGAATTTCTCTAATTATGATTCAAGTGAGGGTCTGAAGGATTAGAATGGACCCTGAACCAGTGACAAGCATCATCATAGAAGATGGGAGAAAATAAAGCTGAAAAACCACACACATATACAGACAGTCATGCGAGGGTGGAGACCAGGATGCCAGGGATGTGTCTGCCAGCCAAAGACCACTAGCAGCTTCCAAAGCTGGAAGAGGCACCGGACAGATCATCCATCCCTCCCCTCTAGGCCTGGAGAACATACTAACGCCACAGACACCTTGAGGTGGGACGGCTGGCCTACACGGCTCTGAGAGAACACAGTGTGACAAAGGTAAGCCCCACGGAACTGTGATACTTTGATACAGCAGCCCCAGAAACGAAGGTGCCCCTTAGAACTTGGAAAAGGGAAGAGGAGGCTTGTGTGCAGCTCCGCGGTGGAGCCTGTGTGAGACCCTGCACGGCAAAATTAGAAAGAGAAAGAGAAGGGAAGGGGTTAGGAAAAGGAGAAGGAAAGAGCTGAAGAGGAAGAAAGGGTCTTGAGCCTGCTGCAGCCACCCCTCTGTCCTGGCTTATAAGTCCAGAGAAGGAACACTATGCCCTGGATGGGCCTCCTGCTCCCTGCCCAGCTTCACATTAATGAGCACCATTAACAATGACTCCTTTGCTGCCTGGATCATCAGCGGAGGTGGGGGTCCCCTCCTTATCAAACCGGCCCCATGTGTAGTCAGGAAGCCCCAGCTAGCACACTGTGGACAGACTTACAGCTCCCCATTAGAACCCAGAGTTCCTAGCGGGGCAGTGAATTACAGGGTCACTCTACCTGCAGAAGATGTCACACACACACACACACACACACAGACAGACACCACACACACAAAAGGACTTCAGGTGGCCCACATCCAGGGTCAGGAAGCCACCTCATAATTCCACAAAGCCATCAGACAGGCAGCAAGAAACCTCTGCCCAGAGCTCAAGAGGGACCTGAGCAGACGTCCTTCCCCTGGGGGCTTCCAACTTTCTTCTTCCAAAGCTGGCCCAGTCCCTCAAGGAGGTTGCTTTAGTAAAGTGTGCTCTTTGTATAGGCTTTAGACTCCTGCCTCCAACCTCCCACCTTGGCCCCCTCCTGCCTAGAGCCCCAGGGTCATTCCAGGCTCACCATAAACATGGCTACAGGATGCATACTCCCTTTCTTCTTTGCTAAATTACAGCTATGGGACTCGAACACACCTGGAATCACCAGCTGCTGAAAGAAAAATGAGCCAAAACTAAGAAGATGTGGGGAAGATATGAGGAAGAACTTCCTGGTTCAGGATGAGGGCGCGGGGGAGAGGAAGCCACTCTCCCAAAAGCTGTGCAGAGGTGGACATGGCACTGAGTGTTTTGTTTTTGTTTTTTGTTTATCAGAAAGAACCTTATATTGCCAGGTTGGTCTCGAACCCACAATGCAGGCATTTGAACTCCTCTACCTACCAAGTGCTGAGATTTTGGGCACGTGCCACTGTGCACATCCAGAAGTGGACACATAATGGACACAGGAGTGGACAGGTCCCTGGAGGAGGGTCTGCATGGTCCCTGCTTTGGGGAGGAGAGGGGAGGGGATCATGTGACCTCTGAGCCCCCTCAGGTCAAAGGTTCCCAACTAAATGGCAGCTGGTGAAGGCAGGAGGGAGGCCATGGGAGGCCTCCGACTTAAACAAGAGCATAACCTGAAGCTCTTAGGGTCTAGGTTAGAAGCCCCGGGGAGGAGGCAAACTGTCCAAGCTTCAATGGGCCCACATCCTTCATGCACTTAGACACTGTGGTCCTGTCTGGAACAGAAAAGCTGAGACTCCACCTCCAGGCCAGAGCACATTACAGCCCACTCACCTCAGCTCCCCACCATCTAACACCATCAGAAGGTCCCCAAACTGCTCTCCCATATTCTGAGGCTCTTCAAAAAGTCTCATTTCCCACGATCCTCGAGAGGGCGGGGGCACTCCAAGAACTCTCCATGAAATAATGACCAGTCAGCTTGTCTGATATAGGCCTGATTGGGCGCCCCCCCCCCCACGGGCCTTTCCCATGCTTACCTGAGGACCAGAGGACCCAGAAATCCTGAGGGAGACTTTGGTCTGATTCTACTCTGAAGCATAGAAAAGAATTGCTGGGCAGGAACCAGTTCTCAGGGTCCAGTTTTTGGGCACAGCTGTTCCTTCTCTGTCCTGCCGCTAGGCCCAGTCACTGGACACATGGGTAGAGACCAGTCCTGACCTGCCTGAGTACAGGAGTTCCCTCCCTCCTTACCTTACCCACCATGGGAAAATCTCAAAAGCACTTTAAAAATGGAAAGCAAAAGGCAGAAGCAACACTTACCACCAGGGGCCACTGGCCCAGGTGGGACTCTCCATCTATCATACCAGCCCTCATGTTCAGAGTGCCAGATGGGACTCTCAGCTCTGTGGCCTGAGGCCCAGGCAGATATGAGCTATGGCCTAATTACAGGGCACAGTGACCCCAGGGGGCAGAGTTCAGGCTCCGGTCAGAGCAGCACCCAGGAGCCAGGGGAGGGGTCAGAAGCCATCTCTTGACAATCACACCCAATGTTCACCCAGCCGCCTGGAGGTGGGGACAGCCACAGGGACCACACAGCCCTGCCTGTCCCCGGTCAGCCTTGCTTGGCTGGGTTCCACTGAACATGTGGATGGGGTAGGATTATTCTCTGTTAGGCATCAAAGACATAGAGCAAAGGAGGATCATGGAAAACTCAGAGTGCCAATGGGTTTGCTGTGTAGGAGAGGCCCCAGCTAGACACTGAGAAGATTCCAGAAGGAGCTGGCATGAAGCAGTCAATGGTGGAAACTGGGCGGGGCTGGGGAAACAGGGGATCCTCCTTCTGAAACTCCCTGGGGTTCCCCTCTGTCAGCAAAGCACTGGAGACTCCATGAAATCCTCTTTTTTTTTAAAAAAAAAAAGTTCAAAATATAGTGTATTTTATTTCAATTTAATGTAAAGACTGATTAAGTATAGATAGTTGTGGCCTCGCCACTCATAGGAGATCTCATTCTACGTTAGATTGCTGACTTTTAAGTACTTATTTTGTGTTCTATAAAGACTGCTGTCCTGCACATACACCGCTTGGATCTAGTTGTTCTTTTTTTTTCCCCCATGATATTTATTGAGCTCTACATTTTTCTCTGCTCCCCTCCCTGCCTCTCCCCTCCCCCTTCAACCCTCCCCTAAGGTCCCCATGCTCCCAAGTTACTCAGGAGATCTTGTCCTCTTCTACTTCCCATGTAGATTAGATCTTCGTAAGTCTCTCTTAGTGTCCGTATTGTTGTCTAAATTCTCTGGGATTGAGGTTTGTAGGCTGGCTGTCTTTGCTTTATGTTTAAAAACCGCCTATGAGTGAGTACATGTGATAATTGTCTTTCTGTGTCTGGGTTACCTCACTCAAAATAATGCTTTCTAGCTCCATCCATTTTCCTGCAAAATTCAAGCTGTCGTTATTTTTTTCTGCTGTGTAGTACTCCATTGTGTAAACGTACCACATTTTCCTTATCCATTCTTAAGTCGAGGGGCATTTAGGTTGTTTCCAGGTTCTGGCTATGACAAACAAAGCTGCTATGAACATAGCTGAGCACATGTCCTTCTGGCACAATTGAGCATCCTTTGGATATATACCTAAAAGTGGTATTACTGGGTCTTGAGGAAGGTTGTTTCCTAATTTTCTGAGAAATCGCCGCATTGACATCCATAGGGGTTGTACCAGCTTGCATTCCCACCAGCAATGCAGAAGTGTTCCCTTTTCCCCACAACCTCTCCAGCATAAGTTGTCATCAGTGTTTTTGATCTTGGCCATTCTTATAGATGTTAGATGGAATCTCAGCGTTGTTTTGATTTGCATTTCTCTGATGACTAAGGATGTTGAACATTTCCTTAAGTGTCTTTCAGCCGTTTTAGATCATGAAATCCTCTTGAACCAAACCTTGTGAGAGCTGGCCATAGTTCAGGGTCTCCATACTAACCAGCTCTTAGGGGCCGGGGCTCAGAGAGGAGGACCTAGGACCAGAGGGACCTACCAAGGCGCAGTCCTGGGAGAGGGGACAAGCGGGTCTGGGGGAGGAAAAGGGCCGGTGGGTTTGTCTGAAGAATATGCTTTCACACAATAGGTGCAGGAAGGAAGCAGCTAAAGTCTGTCACAAAAATGTCCATTCTCCACCACCCTGTCTACCTACGCGGAACTTGGACCATAGCAGTGTGCTGCAGCGACAGAGATACAGGGGACAGAACCTTGATTTCCTTTGTTTCTCCCAAGTGCAGCCTCCCAAACAGCCAAGAGGCAGGAACGCTATGTCACAGATGTCAGACAGACCAGGAGGCCCGCAGTCACTCAAAGCATACATCTAGGGACATCAGGCCTGTTTTCTGGGTTCCCCACTGCTAAGCCTGGGCCTTGAACTCCCCCTAAGATCAGCTAGGTTACAGGCTCAAAATATCCCCAAAGGAGAGGTCAGAGTAACACTGGGTATCCATGAAGGCCTTTGCAAATGCCCATAGGGAGCTCAAGGAGACACCATCCTGGGTTTAGAGTGGGGAGACAGAAAACAAGAAGCCAGGGGCTAGTGAGATGGGTCAGTGGGTAAAGGTGCTTGTTGTCAAGCTTGATGATCTGAGCTTGATCCCCTGGACCTACATGGTGAGAGAGAAAGAGACAGAGCAAGGGAACCAACTTCCACAGGTTTTCTTCTGATCTCCATATGCAAGCCATGGCACACACACATATGTGCACATAAATGTATGAACACAAAGGAAAAGAATGAAAGGAGGGAGGGAGGGAAAGTCCTTTTAAAAAATTAAAAACGAACAATTCAGAGACACAAACTAAGATCCCATGAGGTTGAAACAAAGACAGAGGGACATGCCTGCACACCAAGGGTGACCCAGTCATCTGGAAGTCACCATGACCTGGAGAGGGCAGACACCTGGCACAGGCTACCCCTCCGAGGGGCAGAAGAACCCTGCCCCACAGATCCCTAGAGCTGCATTTCTGGCCTCCAATGCTGTTTCCGGCCCTTCAGACCGAGCCGCTGCATTCTCAGCTGCTGAGCTTCCCCTGGGCCTCCTGGGACCGATCAGGATCACGATCACGCTGTCCCCATCGCTGTCCCCGACATTCTGTATCCCACACATCTGTCCTAGTCAGCTGTACGCCCTCAACACCCACTCAGTCCCAGCTCCACGGCTCCCAGGACTATCTTCTCTTGCCACTGTTCAGGGAGCTTCTGAGTGTCCCTCAGTGGAGACAAGGCCTCTCCTCTCCTTCACAGGCAGGCACTGTGGGAGAGGGACCCGCTTGTCTCCCTAACAGGAGCGCCCCTTTTCCATGCAGGCAGCAAAGTCCTTCCCTCACCTGCCTGCTCCTCTCAGGTGGACAGACCACCTCCCCAGGCCACATTCACAGAAGCAGATGACCCCTGAACTGTTTACACCAGTACCAGAAACCCTGGAAGTACCTGTTTACAGTAAATGGAAATCCGAGGTGCCAGAGAGCAATCTGGCTGATCCCAGGACCTCCAATCCACAGCCCAGAGCCCAGCAATGCAGCCCCTGACCTCTGACCTGTCTTCAGGCACCTGGCAGCTGGGGGACCAGGGGATGTCAGGCAGGAAGAAACCTCCTCCTGTCCTCCCAAGACACTGCCTGAGAGTCTGCCTCAGCAGATACCAGGCCCACCAGACTGAAGCTCCACTGAGGGAGGTGTTGGGGAAGTGTCAATACAGGAAGGAAGAGCCTGTCGTGATCACAGGGCTGCTGGGACCATTCTCTTCTCAGCTAAAACAAAACGGAATCAAGGAGTTCCGTGGACTGCCCAGAGCTGGGGGGTTATCTATTGTACGCGAAATAAAGAAGTGACCAAGATCATCTACATCGCACCGTGGTCCAGGTGCCTAGTTCCTGAAAAGGAAGTTCCCTTCCATCCCAGACACAACAGAACACAAAGGGGTCCAGCCCTAGTAACTTCTCTCTCCTGAACCAACCTGGTCCAGCCACTCCAGACACCGGACACAAGGCTGGCACGGATGGACACAGAGGGGCAGCCCTGCACACACCCTCCCAGGTCAAGATGGAAGACTCCAACTCTGGACTCCACGGTGGTCCAAACTGCTCCTGCAGAGCTGGCTCCCAGCAGCCCTCACTGCTGGGCAAAGGTGACACACTCCACCCAGCACCTAACCCTGAACCACGAGGATCACACTTTGGCACCCTGGCTGTCTGTCCTCCTGGCGGCTGGACCCCGTTCCCTGGCCTCTGCTCCCTCAACCTTCAAACCAGACGAGAGGTTTGTTTGAGTAAAGTTATTTTTCTTTTCGAAAATTAACTTTTAAAAATGATAGCTACTTTTTTTCCTGACTATAATACAATATAAGCATGAGGCAGAAAATGTGCAAAGAAAGAAAGAAAGAAAGAAAGAAAGGAAGGAAGGAAGGAGAAAGAAAGAAATCTATACAGATAACACACAGTATCTTGACAGACGTCCTTCACTCTGCTATGATGGCATGCATATCCAGAGCTGCCTTGTTCTTCTCCAGGTAGCAGGGTGGTCAAGGCCACCCACATTCCTGGGTCCTGTTTTTCAAATTCTCTACAGTTCTCATCTTCTGATTCTAGATGAGTCATTCCGCATCAGAATAACATTCAGAACATAAAGCATAGTCCCTAGTCAGAGGACGGAGGACCTGGACACCCCAGGCTTTTTCCAAGGGACAGCAATTGGGGACCTCTGCCTTCCAGGGGTTCACAAGCCTCATTCGCTTCCTGGCATTTTACAAAATGCAAACCCAGTGGCCCACACCATCCTGGAAATCGCCCTGCCTGTGGGCACCCCAGTACTACCAGCTCAGCAGCATGCCCTACCCCCTCCCTGCTTTCCGGCAGTCACTGGAGGACAATGTCCGGCTTCAGCCGCCACGGATCCCAACAACTCCCTAGGCAGTCACAAACTGAAGGGCACCCAGAACGAAGCTACCTAAGGGGCACTGCCGGGGACAAAGGGAGCACACGAGTCACAAGGTTGTGGCCCACAGCCAGGGCCTGAATGGGGGAACTGGCTTCATGTCCCTCCTGCAGGAAACACATCACAAATGCAGCAGCGTGCGCACACACCCATCCTCCAAGCCACTGTCACCTTCCTCCAGCTGACAGTCACCGTCCAGCGAACAGGAACCTGGCTTCCTCATCGCTGTCCTTTCTATATTGAGCCCTGGCAAGGGAAGGCCTAGGGGCCTTGAATCTCTCAAGTCAGGGGCTCACTCCCCAGACACACATGCGCACATGCACACACATACACGCACATGCATGCACACACGCAGGCGACACCCAGGGCAGTAAGTTACTCTTGCCCCCACATGACTCTAGTACAGATAAGAGAGGCCTGTGATTTGTTTTGTTGTTTTGTTTTTTATGAGACAGGGTTTCTCTGTGTAGCCTTGGCTGTCCTGGAACTTGCTCTGTAGGCCAGGCTGGCCTCAAAATCACAGAGATCCACCTGCCTCTGCCTCCGAAGTGCTGGGATTAAAGGCATGAGCCACCACCGCCTGGCAATTCTTTTTATACTAAAGGAGGGGGAAAAACATTACAGCCCCTGATTCATCTCCAGATCTTCATTTTTCTGTCCTGCAATAAGGAACACCAGGCAGAGCATAATGGAGAATGTAGTGTCTATTTAGGCCTAACGTAGAACCAGGACAACATGTCCACTTTCACAGCAGACGGGAAACTGAGGCACAGAAAGGTGGAAGCCGTGTGCAGTTCTTTGAACTCAGAGTTGAGTCACACGCTCTGTCCTCATGTCCACTGAGGCCTCTGGGAAAAAGCTCCAACTGCCCCCGCCACACAGCCTGCTACACAGCCTGCTACACAGCCTGCCAGGTGAGAGCAGAGCTCCTGTTTCACAGACGCAAGACTGGACCGAAGTGGAGGCTGCTCCATCAGCCCCTGGGCTCCGGACTCCAGATACCCGCTCACTCCTGCCAAAGGGACTGAGATTTCCATCATACTCAAGAACCAGGCAGATGAGAAAGGCAAAGATTCACAACATGGCAGCGGCACCTGGCAGGGACCAGGGGGCAGGTCTCAGCACGGGAACTGACAGCCAGAGGTTAAATGGCTTGGACACACGGGGTCTGCCAGGCAGTGCCTGCCCACACCGCAGCAGCAGGGGCAGGGTTCATACATCACAGTTAGAGGAAGCTGGATGGAGGGATGTGCCTGGGAGCCACCAGGAAACAGCTGCGAGGGCCAGAGACAAAGAACACACAAGTAAGGGAAGAGAGACCGTCCCCTTCCCCACCACAACCAGCCCCTGGCAGCTGGCTCCAGGGCAGCTGTTCGCAGAAGCCTGGCTTCCTCATTTAAATATCAGCAGAGAGGTAACTGGGAGAGCTGCCGCAGCCTGACCGGATGTTCAAGACTGTTCCTCGGGTCGGAGGAGTGTTCCTATCCTGTCCCTCAAACCCCCGCTGTCTGAAGCCCAGCTTCTCTGAGCCAGGACCTGGCCTCCTCCCTCCACCCTCAGTTGTACCAGGCCAGGCAGCCTGTGGTAAGAGAATGACAGATCCCAGAGTCTATGATCTACTTCACCCCAGGGGCCCCTGGTGGCCAAGGGTTTCTTTTGTAGTTTAGAAAGAAAGAAAAAAAACCAGTGGCTTTTCCTGGGGTTTCCGGAGGGAGGGCCCAGCTTGAAACTCACCGTTGCTGGCACACCTACAGCTGCTTGCACACCTACAGCTGCTTGCACACCCACAGCTGCTTGCATACCTTCAGTTCCTTGCACACCTACAGCTGTTTGCACACCTACAGCTGTTTGCACACCTACAGCTGTTTGCACACCTACAGCTACTTGCACACCTACAGCTGCTTGCATACCTTCAGCTCCTTGCACACCTACAGCTGCTTGCACCCTGGCTGGGGTTTCACACTTAGGACCTCTCCCCCCACCCAACTTGCCCTTCAGCTCCGTGTGCCTCCTGGCTGGGAGCAAAGGCACAGAGCCCACACCTCACAGGCGCAAGCATGAGAAATTTTCATGCTGCCAGGTTGGCCTGCACAAGAGGCCCGCCCACTCCTGCCGAGCACGCCAGGTGCGGGCACCCGGTTGCTTCTGCAGAAACAGTGGAGAACCTGGGAGTTTCGTTTTGCACTTAAGGAAAAATCCCATAACCAGTTCATTTTCAGAGCGGTCCAGAGCCTGATCCATGATGGGGAACAGCAGGCAAGGGACACTGGAGTCAGGAAAATGCGACCGTTTATACCACAGATGCTATCTGTCCCTAGGGGACACAGGGCAGGGGCCTGACCTTCCCTTCCCAGGGAAGCCGCCCACCCACATGGAAAGCAAGGCACAGTCCTCCATCAGAGTCTGTTTCCTGAACCCTGGGAGGGTGAGTCTACCAAAATGCTGGCTGCAGCAGGCTGGGGCCACATTCTCTATGTCTGAGACTGACCACTCTCTCGGCCTAAATGGAAAATGAGACAGGAACCATCAATGACCACTGTCAACATCCTAGAAGTACAGAAAGGGGTCCACCTGGAACCCAAAGTGACTATTTCCCTCGTTCCCAGAGGCTCCCTCAACTGCGGTCTCCCATAAGGAGGTGTCCAAGTCCCATCTGCAAGGGCCTGTGAGCTCTTCATCCCACACTGTGGGCTGGGAGAGGGAAACCAGGAACCTGTTTAAAAGTGTGACATTGTTTGTACAGGGCTCTGGAGTCCCAGCTTCTCAAAGGTGAGACACTGTAAAAGGGGACAGGGGACAATGCCAGCAACCCATCTAGGCAGCAAGGGGCAGCTGTCCTCAATCCTCCCCCTTAAGCAGGTTCAGCCTGAGCCCCTAGAGACCCCACCCCCCATCTGCAGTCAAGGGAGCAGATGGTCAGTGTTCAAGTGTCTGCACGGTCTCCCTGTAACCTCAAGCGCTTAGTCTTGGAGACACAAGAAGCTGTAAGCTGTACAGGGGCAGGGACAAGGCTGTGCACGCAGGACCATGGCCCTTCGGTTCCTGGACTGTGGGCCAAAGATGCCAGGGAAGACTGGGGTGGGAAACTGAGCTATTTCTGGGAACAAACCTTGACAGAGAAAAGCTTAAGTGGGGCAGGAGAGATGGCTCAGCGGTAGCAGCACTGGCTGCTCCTGCAGAAGACCCAGGCTTGGTGCCCAGCGCCCAGGTAGCTCAGAACAGTCTGGAACTTCAGTTCCAGGGGATCTGATGCCCTCTTCTGACCTCCTCAGGCATCGTACATTCACTGGTGCACATACAAACATGCAGGCAAAGCACCCACACACCTAAAATAAAAACAAATCTGTAACAAAGTTTCTCCTTTTGTGAAGAGGAGGGAGAATAGAAGGGACGCGAGGGGAGGGGAGAGAGAAAGGGAAGGAGGGGAGGGTAGAATAGAAACCCCACCTACTTTTTGTCACCCCCCCCTCAGGGAGCCAAGGGGACAGGTGGGGGGGCTAAATGTTTGTTTCCCATAGAAAGCAAGGTCCTTCTGTCTCTTTCTGTAAGTTCTTGAGATTGTCTTTAAAAAAAAATGGGAACAAACTTGAAATTTGTAAAACATCTGCTGGTTCCCGACAGCATGGAGCCTCCAAGTTCTGTCCAGACCAAATTAAACAGCCAGAGCCCAGAAATGCCCTCCGGGTGCCTGGGGGTGTCCAGAGGCCAACTGGCGGGGCTCTCTAGCCAAAGAGATGACAAACCCTTGGGCTTCGGAGACTGTGTTTGCAGAGAATTCCATGAGCCTCCAAATTTGGGAAAAAAAACTAGAGGCCTTTGGAAAAAGACAGGAACTGCTCGGCCAATCCTCCCACCCCTGATTTGGTCAAAAGAAACTACATGAATTCCCTTCCCAATGGATGGGTCTTTGGGGGTGGATTTTATGTCTGTGACCCTCAAGAGGCTGAGGCAGGGGGATTTCTGTGAGTTTGATGGGCCACATAGGGAGAGAACTTGTCTTAACTATTCTGCACTCCCTCAAAATGAAACTGCCTAGGACTTCAAGGTTGACCACGCCAAGAGTCCTGTGTCTGCCCGGTGCCCTTACTGTGTGTGAGCAGACCACACACCTCTGCCACAGGGCCCCTGATCCCAGAAGAAAGTGCCTGGGCCAGCCTGACAGAGGTGGAACTCTGTCCTGGGTTTAGGTGTCAATACAGATCCTCCACCCACGCAGCAGACTAGCCCCCCACAGACAAAAGTGGGTGGTCACGCAAGTAACCACAGTCAGAATCCTAGTGTGACCTCTTCTGAAATGGGAGGTGGAAAAAGGAAAGGGGACCCCAGAATGTCAGGCCAAACCCTGTCCCCCAAGAAGGGCAGGCAGAGGCGACATTCACCAAGTGGGAAACTCCCTGGCTCCTAGGCCAAGCACACAATTGAACACTTGTATTCTCTTTGGGAACACCAGTCCTGGGTAGTGGTAGGTACTTTCAGTGCACAAACAGGTCAACCAGGTTCTAAAGAACAGCCAGAACAAGACAGAGGACTCCAGCCAGGGCAATCCCTTTTTCCAGGTACCCAGTACCCCACAACCCTCAACTCCAGGTGCAGGGTCCCCAGACCTTAGGAATATGTAGTGGGTGTATAGCTGCCATTGGTACCCAGGCCAAGTAAGCTGAAGACGTGTAGATTTGGCTTCTTAGCCCTCTGATATCTGTTGGATGGGACAATCATACCTTAGAGCTGCGTGTGCACTATGGCCTCAAGGCCACTGTGCACCTCCACTAACAGGGTCCCCAGCTTTTCCGCCTTGAGGCCCACTTCACAGTCCATCACCAGGCGCATGCCCTGTGACTGTCAGCACTCGGCCTGATGGGCATGCCATTCCCTTGCCTGTGATGTTCTGATGTGAGATATTGGGACATCCTCCCAGGGAGAAGGACCCTGCACCCCATAGGACTCTGACCTCCATGGAGAATATCAGTCAGGGAGGAGGAGGGGCTCCCCCCACCCTGCTTCATCTAAGGTCAGAGAGATTCCCAGGAGAGTTCTATGGGTACGAAGTCCCCTGAGACTTGCCACCATCAGGGGTGACCATGTTATCCAATCTTGTCCCCAAAGTGGGCTCAGACAGGTTCTTGTCTGTAAGACCTTCTAGAACTGAGGATCTATATGTCTTGCGCAAGCGTCTCCCAGTTCCGAAAGCTGCTGCAACCCCCTCAAGCCCCATGAAGCCAGTTCTGTATCTCAAAGAACGCCTCCAAAAACCTAGCAGATCATCAATCACAATGGAGGTTCAGAGTGAGCTGAGAGACTGGCCCTGAGCCACACAGCTTCCAAACAATAGAGCAGGCTCGGCCACCAAGTGCCCAGGCTGCCACCGTCCACCCCCCAAAGACCTCCCTCTCAATATAAACTCTTGCCCCCTTCCAAACCCTTCCTGAAATGCCACATGCCCCAGAAAGGATTCCAGGTTGATGTCCCTCAGAGGGGGTATACCCACCCCCACTAGACGTCTGACTCAGGTAACCCTTTGTGGGGTACTTACACACCTACCCTCCCTGTCTAATGTCTAGTGAACTTGTTCACATGGGAACCACTGATGGGAATCACCAAACTGAGGATGCCAAAAGCTTTGGGATTCATCCTCTTCATTGCAAGAAGCCCTGGGATTCCCCTCAGCCCCTCCAGTGGCTGCAGAGGCACTAACGGTAGGAAAGCAGCGTTCCCAGGAGCTGGAGCGTTAGCTGGAAACCTCAGGAGTCTTCGCACAGAAGGCCCACAGGTATTAATTAAAAGGACAGGCCTACAGCTAGCTACCGGCAAGCAACAGGCCCTTCCTCCAGGGAACGAAGTGGCATCTGGGTCCAGCCAACACCACCACCTTATCCCAGAGGTGGCTGCACGGTCCCTGCCTTCTTGGCCACCTCTCTATTGAGGGGAAGAAGGACCACAGGATCTCCAGGACCCAGTGTGGAAGAGCTTCCTCCGGGACCCTGGAGAAAAGCCTTCCCACTCAGATTGGAGTGTCTGGGCTTCTGGGCCAGATCTGTTTCAACAAACATCAAGGATTGACTCTCAAGTTTGTTCTGGGAGTGCAAAACTAGTTACAGCAAACTCTGGTGAGAAGAGGTGGCTTTTGTTATACAAGGGCTCGGCCTGTAACTGTGTTTGCGATAACAAATCTGGCCTTGACTCAAGAAGAACACTATCCAGCTGCCCTGTGCGAAAGGAGAGGGTAAGGGGTGACTCCACTTGCCACCCAGTCACATGGAGTGGTGGGTGTCATCTCATGGGGGAGAGGTGGGTGCCAGAGTCATCTCATGGGGAAGAGGAGGCTAAAACGCCAACTAATAGCCCCTTTATGTTAAGTACCAAAGTAGGAAATCACAGACAGATGAGAAATTAGCAAGATTAAAACCTCAATCAGCAAAATAAGAAATATTTTCCACCCCCCCCCCCGGGAATGGGATAGAGGGGGAGAGGAGTACTTTCCTTGAAAGGACACAAAGGCCAGGTACCCAGACACGGGAAGTAGCCACTGTCTCAGTCCCAAGAGACAGAAAACCAAAAGTTTGAATCCCCACGAGACCTCCTGATGATCACCAGTGTGACCCCCTGGTTCCTGGGGGGATGGTGACAGGATGGGGATATACGGGGACAGATGGAATTAAACAGAGAAAAAATGGAAGGAGACATGAGGGCCCAACAAAAAGACAAGTGTGTGATGAAGACACAGCCCCACCTGCACCTACTCCACACAACCTCACCTTACGCCCACCAGCCCCTCGCAGGGAGACACACTGCTCTGACCTGGGGACCCTAACCCACCAAGGGCCACTTCCCTCCATCCTGTAGGACAGGATGCTCCTGCCTGAAGTATGGTACAGCTGCTAGCTCCAGGCTGTCTGGATCCGAGGACCAGCAGGCTCTCTACTCAATTTTTTAAAAAAACACCCCCAGAGATACACATAGCTCAGAGCTGCCCTGTCCTGCGGGGAGCACCTGGGTCCCAGCCCTCAGCAGGCCACAGTGCCCCCGTTATGAGCCTGTCCGGCCAGCCTCACAAAGGGACTGTGGGCCCCAGCAGCTGCAGTCAACCTGGCTCTTTTCTCCCTCCCCCTTCCCCAGCTACCTGGCAGAGGCCCACATACCTGGCGGGTGAACGCCGGAGCAAAGGACAGGCGGACACTTCTCCGGCTGATTCTGGTCACGCTAACATCAGGGAGCACCTGACCTTCTGTGGCTGGGCTCCTCTGAGCAATCTGGCCCCTCTTCCCAAGAGTCTCCGCTGCTCACTGCCTGTGGGGGCAGGCTGGCCAGAGAGCTCTTTTCTCCTTCACACATTCCACTTTCACTCAACATCTTTGCCTCCCCATCTCCCAACTGCTAGTTGGTCTCCTGTGTTGCCAGCTTCTATCACCTGTGCTGGGCTGGGTCACATGTTTCCCATGTCCCTCCATCTGTCCAGTTGTCTTGGGCTGTCCAACCCCCACGTGCACACCCTCTCCACATACCAACTCAACTCCATACTCCTAAGACACTGAGGGGCCACTTTTTGGGTCCTTCATTCAATGCACAAAGTTAGACAGCCAGTGCACAAGTGCCATGCATATTTACATACGTGCGTGCACACACATGTGCACACATACACGCATGCGCGCGCACACACACACCAACAACAACTTCCACTATTGATGGCCAGGGGATAGTAATTGCTTGCCACTGAAAGGCCTGACCCTGTTCCCCAGTTGAGCTTTCAGGGTCCACAGTAGGAAGACTGGCATGCACAGGAAAGCAGAGACGGGAGGCCCCACTCGCTTAAGCCTGCCAACCTCTATACCAGGGTACTCTCAATGAGGCCATTGTCTTGGATTAAATTTGAGGGTCAAGAAGCTGGCTTGGGAGGCAGCCCAGGCAGGGCATGACATGGTAAGGGAGGAAGGAGCAGCCAGCCTCCACAATGCAAAGGGTACCAGCTGCTGAGACCATCACCATCCCCAAACTTTCCCTCCTCAGCAAGACCTTCTGCAGAAAATCCTCAGGAATGCCTCCCAGGTCTGGAGTAGAGAGCAAACACAGAGGAGACCAGGACCTGGAAAAGGTGGTGACAGCCCCACCCCGCCTCGCCCCTCTCATCTCCCCCCACCAGATTTTGGAAAGAAGGGAACTGATTGGCTGACTTTCAGATCACAGTCCCAGGAGAATGAAAGCCCCCAGGGTAAAGGCGAGGTGCACAGAGGAGCCTGGACAGTCACAGGGCATGCAGAAGACAGAACAGAACAAACAGGCCTGGGAGACCCCAGAATAAACGTGGACTCCAGGAGATCCAGGCGGTCAGAGACACAAGTTCTGCCTAGAAGCCTTGTATCGGAACACAGCTGGGAAGTGCTAGAATCTAAAAACTGCCCCCAACGCTGAGGTGACCAAGTGGATGTGATATCCCAGGTTCCTCACGGGCCAGCGCCTGCCAACACACCAGCAACCACCAACTTCCCAGACTCTTTGCACACATACCCCAATACAGAGCAAAGGCTCTGCTCCCCAAAGAAGTCACCCAACTCAGAGACACAGCATACCTCGGGTGGGCTTACGACAAGCCCCCCTGGTTCCAGCATGGGGGCTTGGAGCACCCCCAACTGGTCACTTGTAGGGCTAGGGCTGCTGGTCTGGAACCTGGCTAACTTCGTGAAGCCCTTCCTCCCTCGCTCACAGCCCACCAGAGGGCTCTGCCCAAGGCTGCCTGAGAGCCCCTCAGAGGGGCGGGGGCTCCAGGCCCGGCAGAGTCAGGCCCGCCCCTCGGAAACCCAGCCCCAGACGCGCGCGGGACACCATTGTGTAAGCCTCCCTTTCCACTGGCTTTATTTACTCCGGAGGAGGACGCAGGACTCGGGGCCACCGCACCGGCAGTGGCAGTCACGAGGCCTCTGGAAAGCGCGCGCATGCAAGCCCAGGGCGGGGATGGCAGGCCTACTCTTGAAGGAAACAGCCCCCAAGTATTTCTGCACTTTGTAAACTCAGGACCAGAGACGAAAGTGCTGTCCTTGCGCGCTCACAGGGCCCCTCTGTCCCAAAAGGCTCTTCCCTCACAGATAGATAAAGATGTCCCAGGCTTGGATATGGGATATCCCACCCTGGACCCTGAGACTCGCCGGGCTGGGATCCCCTTGGATGCAAGGGGCCTGACGGCAGATCAAGTTTGGCAGCCCTTGCCAGCCCCGGGACTGGGCTCAACCCCAACCCCGGAGCTGGCGTGGGGGAGGGGAAGACGGTCCACCCTGAGGATTCAGCCGTCTACTGGATCCGAGGAGGGGAACTAACTGCCACGCTGAAGAGGGTTGAGGGCGAGCACCCGAAGAAGAAAGCCCACTGGTTTCTAGGGTGGAATTGCGTTCCCCGGAGTAGTTCCGAAGAAGTCAAGCCAGCCCCAGAGGAGGCGACAGTCGCTGGGCAAACACAAACAACAATAAAAGGAAGAACACCCCAGAGGCAATGTGAACCTCGGGTTCCCGGGGGTGCGTGGTTCCCAACTACAGGGTCTATCAACTACAGGATCCCTAAATAGGGCCCTCCATGTAGGCAACAGAGGGTCTGGGGGGCAGAGCCCCAGGGTGAGCAATCCGGGGTCGTGCCTCTCCTGTGCTCACCCCTGTCCCGTTCCAGGCGGGCCTGGAGGCTCTTGCCCAGCTCGCCAAGCAGCCGCTGGGTCGGGCACCCACCTTCAAAGTCTGAAATGATCCCGTCCAGCTGTGCGTTGACCGCGGGGTCGGACATGGTGGCTGGTGCGCAGGGAGTCCCGCGGAGCCCCGGCTCTGCGCGCTCCCGCTCCCAGTGCCGAGCTGGCCGCCCGAGCCCCTCGGCCCCCACGGTCGGCTGAATGAATGGGGGAGGAAGGCGGGCGCCGGCCCCTCCCCAAGCACCCGGGCCCCCGCCCCGCCCCCGCCTCCCGGCTGGATCAGGTTCCCGCACCCCGCCGGACTCCGCGACTCCGCACTGGCTGTTGCGCCCGCCTGTCAAAACTGGGCGGGGGGGGAGTTGGAACCAGAGCAGCTTCTACAGGGACTGCGGAGTCCCAGGCACACGACCTGAGCTGGCCCCCCTTCTCCCTTCCTGGCGGGTGCCCAGGGGACCGCGACAGACACGGCCTCGGCCCCTCCCCCTCACGCCCCTCCGCGGCCAGATGTGGGCGGATGTGGAGGATGTGGAGGCCGGGCCACAGCAGCGGGCGGGCGCCGAGGGGGACGAGATTCCTCCCCTTTCCCTGGGCGCAGTGTTCTAGCTGCCGGAGGCTTTATTTACGCAGCCAAAGTTCGTGAGCGCCTCCTTCGCGTAAGAGCACAGGGCCTGCAAGGGTTAAGGGGCAGCGCTGGGCTAGTGCGTGTCCGCAGGACCCTACACTATTGACTACAGGGCTGAGGGTCCCGGGAGTCCCCCAGCATGCAGTACATCGAGGACTGCTACCCCCCCTCGAGTCCCCGGGGGTCGCTGCTGCATCCTTTGGGTAGGTGCTACAGAAGGCAGAGGGCAGGGAGAGGCGGCCCTTCAAAGAGTCGTTCCCGCACCCCTCCCCCCTTCCACTGTAAGGGCTTCCTGAGTACAGAGAGTGGACCGCGACCTTCTCCCTCCAGAAGAGAGAAACTATAGTTCCTAACATCAGAAGAAAGGAAGAGGGCTGCTCCTGGGCCCTTTCCTCATCAGTGGGTACCCACAGCTTGGCCCTTTTTCTCTGTCCAAGCAGCTTTCACACTTCAGACATCCCTGGGCAGTCAGATAAAGCCATGGGTTAGACACAGAGGCAAGTCACCAGTTACCAGGAAGGGTCCCCAGGGAGACCCGGGTGTTTCTCCGCTTCCTGGCTGAGCCAACGAGTTTCCTCTACGTCCACTGCCCAGAGCGCTACCTCGGACTCAGGACCTCTGTGCAGACAGAGCTCTTAAGGATGCATAGCAGGAGATAAGTCCCTGCCAAGTGGGTGGGTAGCCTATCCCCTCCCTGGTCCTTAGTGGTGACATGTGAGTGAGTCCCTGAGCTGTCCTCCTGGGTCTGGGTCTGCTCTCTCTAGCATTATAAAAATGTGGTGATGGGGGTGGGGTGGGTGCTGAGACCCGCAGAGGCAGGTGAGGAGAGGCGAAGACTGGGCTGGGTTTGGTGAGGTTTTTTTTGTTTTTGTTTTTGTTTTTGTTTTTTAAGCTCCTGGAATAGAGTCCGGCCTTTTTCAGAAAATCCACCCCCCCTCCCTCCCTCCCTCCCTCATGCCTCAGATGGTTTAAACTATTTTCAACCAAGTGAGCTTTGTAGACATGGGAACTGCAAAGCCACGGCCATTTTAGAGACCCTCACACAGGCATCCTTCTGAAGCCTGACTTCCAGGAGCAGTGCGTACTCCCAACAGCTGTTGTCTGGACCTGGACCTGCCTGGCAGTCTGACCCTCAGCCGGTCACCTGTTTGTCCTGAGTTTGGGGATGTTGGGGTTCAATCTAAGAAATTAAGGCCGAAAGCACAGAGCCCTGGGAAAATGCCGGGTCCCTGGGCGGACGGGCAGGCGTTGTTCGCCTGTGTTTTTTATAAAAAGCACCTGGTAAGTGGAGACACGCCCGCCCCGCCCGTGCGATTGTTCTCCCCAGGGCAAGTGCAGGTTAGCAGAGGCGAAGCTGATTGTTGCTCAGCCTGTATCCATGCAGGGAAGCCAAGCACACCACAGCGTCCCAAGGGAGCCCAGCCAGGGTGCAGGCTTCATGGAGTGCTCCCCTCGGGGCTCCAGAGGACGTCCACAGCCGGAACACCCCTTTACCAGAGCGGCTGCAGAACTCTGGCAACCCAGCCTTCTGTTTCCTATCCCTTTCGCTGTAACCACTCAGCCTGTGTATCAGACCTGGGAACCCTCTAGATGCCCAAGCTCCTCCATCAGGAAAGCTGAGGCAGGTTTGGCCACCCTCCCAATAGGAAGTTCACCCTTGTGTCTCTTTTCTTTCTGTCCCTAGAGGACATGGGAAACAGCAGGCCACCTCCCTTCTCACCATAATTACCTTCTCCAAACTCCAGAACAACCCAACTGCCACTTGGCTTTGCTCAGCTTGAACCCTCCCCTCCACTCCCCCATCCCTTTCATCACCCCAACTGTCCCCTAGATAACATGCTTGGCTGTGGCATTCTGGGATTTTCAGAAAGCTGGTTGGCCACTCAGTCCCCTCTCTAGGGTCCTGGGCTGCTCTAGGGTCTAGGGGCTCTGGCCTTGAATGTGGTTGAAGAAAGAAGTGTGTAGGGACCAGAGTTCTGTAATCCAGGCTGCAAGAGGAGGCAGGAGACCTAACCAGAGGGGTGCTGTGCGCCAGGTGAACACACAGACAGGACGGCGTGCTCACGGACGTGCCCCAGCTCCTGTCCACCCAAAAGACAACATGTGATTACCGGATGCTCAGAATGTGACCAGACACAGCCTAAGGGTCCGTGCGGATGTGCTGCAGGTAACGTACATCTCAGAGGCAACCTGGGATCAGCAGGGATCCAAAGACCAGATCAAAGATAGAAAACAGAGACAGAGCCCTCTCAAGTCAGAGGCCGAGAGGGGCAGCCACAGGCCAAGACTCGCCTGAAGCCACATGGCACACAGCCCTGCAGACACCATGAGAGTGTGTGGCACACGCTGGCCCTGGAGGGAACAACTTGGTTGTGGTGTGAAGCCAGCCCATGTGTGGCAGTTAGTACAGCCAGACCTGAGCTCACACCTGACCCATCAGGTCAGAGAGTCCTATGACAAAGAAGCCACCTGGTGCAGGTGGTGACCTGGACTGGTCAGGCAGCTCACTGTCATGGGGGAGGGGCTAAGAACGAGGGTCTAGCTGGAGAGAGTTTGCAGAGAGGAAAGCACCGGCAGACCTTTTTTCTTTTTCTTTCCTTTTTTTTTGGTGGGGGGGCATGGGAAGAAGCCCACAGGTCCAGCCCTGGGGAGCGGAGCTCAAAAAGCCTGGGAAAAAGGGTGCAGGAAGGGCTTGCGGAAACAGTCGCTTGGCGTGCGCACCAGGGTCCCTGACCCCTGGGCCCAGGTACAGCCTCAGTGGGAAGCGACTCAGCAGTGGGAGTGGCCTCCTCAGGGAGGTCGTGGCTCCCTGCCCAGTCCTATTGCGCCTTTGGACAGGATGCTCCAGTCAGTGAGTGACAGGACCGGCCTCCTCACAGTCCAAGACTGCTCAAGGGCAGAACCCATATGGTTCATCTCCGTGTGGGCCTGTCACACTGCAGGACCATCCACGGCCCCAAAGCTGTGGAAGTCACCATCTCAGGAAAATGGAACCATTGTGGCCTACCCAGATGCTCAAGCCAAGTATCTCCATTCTCTTTCCTTCATCCTCAACATCATAATGGCTGGCCAGGGTACCCCTAGAACATCTGGGAACCAAGATAAGCACCATTCTCTAGTTTCTAGCTGGGTGCTACTTAAGAGTGGCAGTCTAGGGTTTAAAAAAATAATAGCATTTGCAGGACCTGAAGCACCTGCCTACGAGACAAGAGCTCCCATCTTGGCTAGTTCTGAGCTGTCAGTGCGACATCTTCGCATCTCTGTCTCCCACACAGATGCAAACAACAGACTGGGCCGTGGCTCAGGAGTGGAGCTGGAGTCTTACATAAATTACTTTAGGTAATTTATTTAAGTCATGTTTGTTAATTTTGTGTGATTGTGCATACACATGTGCCCAGTGTGAGTATGGAGGGTCAGAGGGCAACTTACAGGAGTCAGTTCTTTCCTTCTACCAAGTAGGTTTGGGAGACTGAACCCAGATCATTAGGCTTGGCAGCAGGCATCTTTACTGGCTGAACTGTCTCACTGGAGCTACATAACTTGTTTTACTAACTAAGTAATGCATGTTTTCTTTACTTGCTTATTCTAGTTTATTTGTTTTATAGACAGGGCCTCACTGTGCAGCACAGGTTGGCCTGGAACTCACTCTGTAGCTCAGGCTATCCTCAGACTGTGACAATCATCTCAATGTATGGACATACCACGGTTTCCTCACCACTCAGGAGACACTGGCGTTGCCTCTGCCTTCAGGCTGCTGCCATCACAATCGACACATGAAGACGCACGTATGTTCGCACCCCTGCCTCTGGTTCTTTGAGGGGGGAGACTCAAGTATAATGGCAAGATGGTGTGACAATTCTACATAGTTTAATTTTAAACAACAACTCATATATTTCACTCTCCTTTAAACTTACTTTATGAGAAAGAGTGTTGCCTGAACTGTATGCATGCAGAAGCCCGTGGAGGTCAGAAGAGGGCATCAGATCCCCCGGAACTGGAGTTGTGAGCTGCTATGTGGGTCCTGGGAACCAAACCCAGGTCCTCTGCAAGAGCAGCAAGCACTCTTAACCACAAGGCCATCTCTCCAGCCCCTGTAATTTATTCCCAATTTGATAAACTCCTCTAGTTCATAGATGACTATGTATGTAATTTTTACATTTTACATTATGTCACACAGAGTTGAATAGTAGCTGCTCCCTGTTCCTCACAGTCACCCACCCTCTGACTGCCTTGGCTCCACCCTCTGACTGCCTTAGCCCCACCCTTTGACTGCCTTGGCTCCACTCTCTGACTACCTTGCTCCACCCTCTGACTGCCTTGGCTCCACCCTCTGACTGCCTTGGCTCCCTGCCGTGGCTCCCCAAGCTCCCTGTCACGCCCCCTCACGCTCTCCCACGCTCCTGACTAACCCCTCACACACACTTTCCTCTCCCTTTCCACCTCCAGGCTCCCACCACCAGGCTTCAGAGCTTAGATGGGATGTCCCATCGGACTCACTCACGCTGTACGAGCCCCGCGTCACCTCTGCCAGCTGCCCTGGCTTCATCCACTCACTAAGGCAGTCATTTCCTCTACATGGATATCTCCCCCAACTCTTCCCCACAGCGTTGGTCATTTCAGTCTCTGACAACAGAAAGGCCATCCACAGTCCCCACCCACTAAGACCTCAGACACAGTTGCTCCCTCACCTCCAGGGACTCCCAGCTCAGGTTCAGTCCCACTGAAGGCAATGCCCAGTTTTCTTTCTTTTTTTAAAATTTATTTATTATACATACACTTGCCAGAAGAGGGCACCAGATCTCATTACAGATGGTTGTGAGCCACCATGTGGTTGCTGGGAATTGAACTCAGGACCTCTAGAAGAGCAGACAGTGCTCTTAACCTCTGAGCCATCTCTCCAGCCCCGCAGCTTTCTTTTCCAGATGACAGAATCCTTGTGGACTCCTGATGGAGGAACTGGTCTAAACAGGCATGAAGGACGAGGAACACTCACACGGACTTTGCACACCACACTGAGCCACCCCAGTCTAGAAGAAACAGGATGCCAGACAGCATGCTGCTTGCACCTGGGCCACTCTGGGGCCCTTTCTGTCAGAGCAGTCTCCAAGCTCAGACCACCGAGCTGTCCTATGGGCTGCAACTCTGAACCTTCCCTGAGGCAGCCCCACAGTGGGCACAGCTGACAGCCAAGTGTGTGTAGGCCACAAAGCCCGTCCCACCATCTGCCCAAGACACAAGGTTTCCCTTCACAGATCCACATGACTAACCTTCCTTAATTTCCCAGTCCCCAGCTGGGCCTGCCTCATGCTAAACGTTTACAAAAAAGCCTGACCACAGCGCCTGCGCTTATCTCCCAGCCACGGGCTTTTTAAACAAAATACTCATTCCTCTTGCGAGTCTTTTAAATGCAGGCTCTTGAGTCATCCAAAGGCACCTCCACCCCACGTCCCCAAAGGCAGCCCACGATCACCACCCCAGTGCACAGCTTACAGAACCTCACAATTCCTGACTCTAACAGGACCAAAAGCTTCAGCGCTGCCTGGACTTTTTGCTTCACTTCCCTTGCAATTCTGAGGGAGTTTTGTTTGTTTGACAGAGCAGCCCAGGCTAGCCTTGAAATCTCGATCTTCTTGCTAACCCTCCCTTTTGCTGGGATTACCTGCCCATGTGCTACCATGCTTAGCTTATCCAAAAAAAAAAAAAAGAAAAGAAAAGAAATGTCAAGTTAAAAAGACATGAAACCCATAGAACCTGGGAGCAAGAGAGGAAGGGCCTTCCAAGGCGGAGCCCTGGCCCCTAGTTCTGAGCACAGGATTGTCTGATAGCTTGCCCAGTGAGTACTGATGGTGAATTCAGCCATCCATGCCAGAGCCATCAATGTGAGTGATAACCCACATGTCAGGGAGACATGATGCCCTTCTTTCCAAGTCTCAGGCATCCTCCGTCATCACCTCTGTTCAGCCCTCACAACCCTACGTTCCTACACAAGCTTTGCCATGGACTAACGTCCCCAGTGTCCTAGCTCCACATCACATGCTAGAAATGCAGAGATGCTCCCAGCATCCTAGCCCCCATCTGAGGCACACGCTGCCTTGAACCCTCCTAAGATCCACAAAGGCACACAACAGACCTTGCAAGCAAGCTTAGGCTGGCCCTCAGTCTCAGGACAGTAGCAACTAAGCTGCCCAGCTTGCCCCTCAGGCTGTGCCAACTGCAGACACCTCACCCTGCACTGCCAGGACTCTTGGCTGGACCCCATCTCCATCAGGGAAGAACAGGCTGTTCTCAGGGGCCTGCAGTGTTCCGGCCTCCCCACCATCCTCTCTAAAGCAAGCACCCTTGCCCTGTGGGGTCTGAGGCCGGAGGCAGCTTGCCACCACTGCAGTGTGGGGCCCAGGGCTGAGTCACCAGCCTGCCCTACTTCCACGTCAGCGTTCCTCAGGGTGAGAAGGAAACATTCATTTTTAAAATCGCCACAGCTACTCCAGTGATACCTCCCCAGGGAGCACCACTCCCCTCCCATGCCCTTAGCCTGGGACCCTAACAATGCCCCTGAAGGTGGGACCCCCACAGGCAGAGAGATGACTCAGCCAGGAACAGGGTCCAACCTGGGAAGGGCAGAGACTAGAAACCCTCCCTCACCCTTCTGAACCTCACAGAGGGGCTGCAAGGCTTGTCTGTGATCCACAATTCTGCTGGAATCCCCACGCCTGACCCCGACCACCGTCCACTCCACTCCCTGCCTGACCCCGACCGCCGTCCACTCTACTCCCCACGCCTAACCCCGACCGCTCCACTCCCCGCCTGACCCCGACTGCTGTCCGCTCCACTCCCCACGCCTGACCCCGACCGCCGTCCACTCCACTCCCCGCCTGACCCCGACCGCTGTCCGATCCACTCCCCACGCCTAACCCCGACCGCTCCACTCCCCGCCTGACCCCGACTGCTGTCCGCTCCACTCCCCACGCCTGACCCCAACCGCTGTCCATTCTGCTCCCCACACCTGACCCTGACCGCCCACTCCACTCCCCACGCCTGACCCCAACCACTGTCCGCTCTACTCCCCACACCAGACTGACTGGTGCTGTCACCCACAGAACTGGACATCAACTTTGCTCTTAGCTGAACAGCTAGTAGGGAGGAAGTAGGAGCTTGCATTACTGGAAGCGCTCATCCTGGGGTCCTGGATGTGGGAGTGTCAGTGCCCCAGTCAGGAGTAGATCAGATGCCACAAGTGTCTGCAGGGACAACTGGCCTATAGGAACTTCAACTCTCCCCCTCCTCGTCCACTCACAAGAGCGTGCCAGGTCAACCTGGGAAGCCAAAAGGAAGAGGTCTTAGCTGCTGAGGGATTGGCATCCAATCTGCGGGCATCCAGAGGAGACAGCCTCGGTCCTGGAGTCTGCACCACACAGCCTCAGAGACCTCCTTATAGCATAGGGGTGGGCGTGGTGACTCTCTCAGATACATCTGGACTGGGTTTCTACCTTGGCCAGTGTGAAGGTTAATCTCAACTGTCTACTTGATAAGAATAACCTCCTAGAATAATCTAGGAGAAGAGCCTCCAGGAATACCCCTCCGATGATTATCTTGATTTGGTTGAGTTGGGAAGTCCTGCCCACTGTGGGTGGCACCATTCCCTAAGATGGGATCCCAGCACTGCATAAAAAGGAGGAGGTGGGCTGCTGAGGTGGCTTGGTGGGCAGAGGTGCTTGCCTCCAAGCCCAACAACCTGAATGTGACCCCTGGGACCCACGTGGGAGCGGGAGAAAGGGACTCAGCAAGTTGTCCCCTGGGCTCCACATGTCTGAAATGGCATGTTCGCGCCATCCACACACCAAATTGATATATTAAAAAAGACCTCCCCAAAAAGAAGAAAAGTGAGCTGAGCGCAAGTATCCGATGCTCTTAGTCAGACTTTGGTGCAGTGTGGCCAGCTGCTCGGAGCCCCTGCTGCCCGCAGCGAGCTCTCACTGTGAAGGAGTGCTTGGCAGGCCAAACACTTTCTCCCTAAGTTGCTTTCGTTAGGTATTTGATCACTGTTACAAAAGTCACTCAGAGGGCCAGTGAGCTGGGAACCAGAATAGTCTAGGGCTTCTCCCAGAGGGTAGAGCCAGGTCCAAGGGAGAGGCGGGGGGGGGGGGTGCTTAGCTCTGGCCACTCACTCCAAAGGGGATCTGAGTGGCTGGAGTCTTCCACGTTCCCTGTCCACCAAACACTGGTGTTTCCTGCTCTGAATCACACCCTAGGCTCCCACAGTGGTTCTGTGCAAGAGTGGCAGCCGGTTTAGGCCAGCCTCTCTCTGACAAGCAGCCTCAGTCCAGGCCCATGACCTGCCTGGGAAACAGGATGGGGAGGAAGGGGAGCAGTAGGCGGGGCCCTGGGATAATGTGGGGCTGCTTTCTCCGGTTGGCTGTGCCTTTCTTGTCCTGAGTGTGGCTGAAGCCCCAGGCAGACTAAATGAGCCATTTGTCCCTGATGTGAAGCGACCTCCGGGACTAATGAGTTTGCTGCTAACACACCCAGCTGCTACTCTGTCCCTGTTCCCCAGCGTGAGTCACAGCCGGATGGCTGCCAGCTCTGCCAAGCAGTCTGAGTAGAGAGAGGCCGACACAAACGGCAAAGAACCAGACCCATTGCCTGGGAACCCAAACACCACTGTTGCTGCTCTAGACCTGGGGGTCCTCCACATTTGGGGAATGCTCCTCCAAGGAACCCCTAGCTCCACAGGACTATGCAGGGAACAGACAGTCTTACTGGAGAATTGTGCAGCAGAGAGCTGAATCAGTGGCTCTGGGGGTCAGTTACCATGGTCACACTTTGGGGTCCAAGTCCCTTGGGAGATGCCACCTCAGACAGGCTTCGGAGCTTTGTTCATTAATAGTAAGTACTGTCAGGGCATTGGGTGGGTCACAACCTACTGTGGTTCCATCTCCAAGGGACTGAAACCCCCTCTGACTTCTGTGGGCACCCACACACATAGAGACAGACATGAGTACATCTTTAAAAAAATAAATAAAAATAAGAGGCCGGAGAGATAGCCCAATGGTTAAGAGCACTGGCTGCTATAACAGAGGACCCAGATCCAGTTCTCAGCACCCACAAGGTGGTTCAGGATCTGACGCCCTCTTCTGGCCTCTGTGGGCACTGCACATGGATGATGCATATACATACATGTAGGTAAAACTTTCATACATATAAAATAAAAATAAATTCTTCTTTTTTTTTCAAGACAGGATTTCTCTGTGGAGTCCAGGCTGTCCTGGAACTCGTTCTGTGGACCAGGCTAGCCTCAAATTCAGCCATATCCTAGCCTCTGCCTCCCAAGTGCTGGGATTAAAAGTATATGGCACCCCTGCCTGGCTTAAATCTTTTTTTAAAATAAAATCACTGTCCCTGTCCATTCCCCAAAGTCCTTCACCCCTATTCCGCCCTCCCTCTTCACCTGATGCTCCAGGCTTCCAAGCTTACGGTGTGAGGGCTGTCAGGCTTGATGACTGCCCTTCAAGGTCAGGAGGGCAGGGTTGCAAACAGACCCAGGCGGAACCATGGGCTCTTGAACTATCATTTCCTAGGTCAGATGGATACTCCAGTCGAGAGGGGAGCCACTAGGTAAGCTCCCCACAAACACACCCATGGCTGACCTGATCTAGACAGCCCCTCACTGAAACCGTCTTTTCCAGATGATCTTAACTGTGTCAAGTTGACAATTAGGGCTACCCATCACATTTAGTCTCTTGCTGCACAGGACCCCCAGGCAGGGTCTGATCAGGGGAGCCAGAAGCCAGAAGTGAAACTGGCCTTGACTTCAGTAGGTCCTGCCAGCCAGATGGGCCACTCTGCTCTGTTGCTTACACCAGCGAGACATTCCTCACCTTCAGGAGCAGGGCGGGGACATTCCCAGACAGGGCCACATAGGGACCACAGAGCCTGGGTCCCTGTGGCTTGGTCTGGCCCCAGGCTGCCATCTCAGCCCTGCGAGTACAGGGCTGGGCAGGGTGGAGTCAGCCTGACTTGATGACGGCCATTTGAGGTCAGGAGTGTAGGGATGTACACAGACCCAAGGGGTACTGGAGGCATCATTTCCTGAGATGTCAAAACGGGTGCTCCAGCTGGGAGCCACCAGGTGAGCACGTGCGCAAGCGTGCACACACACACACACACACACAGAAGGAAGTGATGAAACCCATGAGGGTCACACATCTCCCTAGTCATCAGCAGGGCCCATGGAGGCAGAGGTTTGACCACTGGCTTATGAATAATCTAGAATATTCATCTAGGAAAAACTCAAATGCTGTCATACTGAAACCTAAAATGTCAGAGCCTATGTCACCTTCTGCAGAACCATGTCACTTCCATGACACCCACTCCTCATCCACCTACCAGCTGAGCTGCAGTTACTGGACAGCACAAGGCAGCTGCCATAGCCCTTCCACAGGTAGCCTGGCCACCTGCCCATTACAAGTCTACTGTTCAGGCTAAGAGTGACCGCCTACCATGTGACTGCCACCTCTCTGCATACACGAATGGAGCCTTGGTGCATACGGCAGACTCTTGTTTGGCCTTGTCTGACCAACTTTTTCTATCGTTACAGAAGCACCTACCATGCATACAGCTGACCAGCTAAGCAAGACATTTCTTGGCCACCCTGACTGCATGGGATGGCCATGCAGCTAGGTCAAGGCCGGTGGAGAAGGACAATAAAAGTTAAAGTGTGGAATTTTCAAGCCACACTCTTAAAAATGAAAAGCACTGTTCAGTCCCATCCCCTGTCCCGTCTTCCTTTCTCCCTGGCCGGAATGCAGTCACACTGGGTTCTGGATGCTCTGGGCCACCAAAGGCTTAAACCTGGACTAGGACGTGAGAAGAAAGCAAATTGTCTTGCTCAAGTATCTGTCGTTTTATATTATTATTATTATTATTATTATTATTATTATTAGCAGCAGCAGCAGCAGCAGTAGTAGTAACAGTCACAGTCAGAGGGCCCTCCGGCTGATGCAGTATGGGCCACCACCCCACCAGGCTGGGAGCTGCTTGAGGACAAGGTAGGGTCTCGAGCATCGAGCAACATTGGCAAAAGAAACCGCGAAAGGAATAGCCACGCGCATCCAAGGCATGATTTGTCTTTTCAGACTGGAAATAGCAGCCTTGGCCTAACAGAGAGCACAGCTAACCTAAAAGGGTGGCAGGTGATGAGCACAGGTGTCCCCAGAAGCAGCAAGGGGACATTGGAATCATGAGAGAGGAAGGCAAGGTCAGATGGGACCTTGGCAGGAAGGGAGGAGCCAGGTGCTTCGGGGAGGACGCATGCCCCAGTGTGAGGGGGGTGCTAAGGCCCGAGCATGGCATCAGACTCCATCCATGGGACACTGAGGTCTTCCTACACTGCCACTGACCAACGCCTGGCTCGAAGGGGTCCACGATAGCATGCTTTGGGATGTGGTCACTTTTGGATCTGAAGCAGATGGTTGATTCCTCGTTTAACTGGCGTGAGACCTGTTCTAAGCCGGGTAAGGAGATTTGCCAAGGATGGTCGTTGGGTGGGTGGGGGTGCTGTGGTAGATAAATGTCAGAGCAAGGATTGAAACCAGGTCCTAACACCTCCTGCGCTCTCTGGCTGTGCAGAAGTTACCTTGGGTGGGCGTATGGAGTGGGCAGCAATGGGAAATCTTGAAAATAAGACTCAAGAATTTGGCAGAGACTCTCCAGAAGAGAACAAGAATGCAAATGAGTTTGGGATGCATGACAGTGCACATCTGTCATCCCAGCTCTCAGGAGGCTGAGGCAGGAGGATTGCAATGTTTGGGAAGGCTGTGGAATCTTTAGGGGTGGAGCCTTGCTAGAGGAAGTATGCCACTGGGGGTGGGTCTTGAAGTTTATAGCTGCATGTACTTCCTGTTCTCTCCTTGCTTTCTGACTGCACAATGTGACCAGCTGGACTCACGCTCCTGTCACCGTGCCTTCCCAGCGGGAACGAAATGTGTCCCTCTGGAACAAAAGAAACTCTTTCTCCCATAAGTTGCTTTTCCCAGGATGGTTTGTCACAGAAAAGCGACTCACACACCATGACTGAACTCGAAGAAATCCACAGGTGGACGACGGACAGAGAGGTGCGCAGGGCGAATGAATGCAGTATGGGGCTAGTGCTGAACGGCAGAGGGGTCACAGTGATTTCAGCTTCGTCACACTCAGCACAGGCCAGGGAAATGTAACAGGAAGCCACTGCAGGCGTGGAACAAGGGTGGGCACAACAGTTGAGCCTGTGTCAGCAGGACAGCCTAGCCCCAAGGGCACCTCCTCTTTCTTCCCAGAACTCCAAGGACACCTACTCAGGACAGAGACCTTGGCTTCCTCACCCTGAGCTCACCTTCTCCCTGCCTGACCCAAGCGACTCTCTGGGCAGTGTAGGTCAACTCCATGTCCTGCCCTGTGCTCAGAGCATATCAGGAAACAGCAGCTCCCTTCTCAAAAGCCGGAGAAGGGCCCCAGTCCATCTGAACACCCAGTTGGCTTCCTGGATACCTGACTGGCCTGTCTGGAAGCCACTGCCCAGGAGCTACAAGGCAGGGAGCCACCTTGGCCTGGAGCCAGAATGGTAGCAAGGGCATTTGGGGGACAAGGAGCAGAACGGGATGTCAGAGGGAAGGAGGTACATAAGGAATGGAAATGGGGTGAAATACGAATGAGAAAGGGCAGAACTCCCCCTTTCTGAGGGCCGGCTGTGCCTTCCAAGGGCTTACTGTGCCTCCTGGTCCCCAGGGAATCCCCACCTGTCACCTGGCTAATGGATGCTCTGTTACAGGCTGCAAGGCAGTTGCCCCATGGGCCCCCTTCCTCAGGGTTCAGTATGGGCAGAGGGTGCAGGAGGAGTCCCCAAGCTCCCTAACAGTGGGAGTCAGCTCTGGGTCTGGATCCACACACCCAGCTTCCACAGCCACCCCTGCTGGGTCTCTAGAGGTGACAGTGGACAAGAGACTTCACAGTGAGGGACCCTCCTGTACAGGGAGGCACATCACAGTCCCACAAAACACCAGGGATGTCTTGAGTTAGAGAAATCGGTGAAGTCAAAATAGAACTCTACTAACAAGTTGTATCCACAGCCCTGTGGAGTGTAGGCATTTTGTTGGGGTTGTTCGGTTGGTTGGTTTGGGTACTAGATATTTCATGTGTTAGTTTTCCTCAAGGATGGCAACTCAGGGCTGGACCACAGGGACAGAACCAAGGATACTTCTCAGCCCTCCTGGGACGGTTCAGCCCGTCCCCAGCCCCTTGTCCAGAAGGCCTTTCTGTGTAGTATGAGGCCAAGAGTCTCCCCCACAGGTAAAAGGTCCACGGGCCACACAGACTCGGATCCCTTCTTGGGGTCTTTGCATGCAGCTGAGCGGCACAGAAGAATGCTGCGGCCATCAGGCGCCAGCAAGTGTTGGCAATGTGCTAGAGGAGGAGCCCAGCCCCGCACGCCGGGAGCGACATCTGCACAGATCCTCTGCACGTGGCGCTCCGTGCATATGTGGATGGCAATCAGCAATACAGCATGCCAGGGAATCGGGCGCACAAGCCCACCAGCAGCAGGGTGTTGGTCATCTCCAGCTGCTCCCCTGATGCCACATGGAGTCAGCGTCCAGGGAGGGACAAAGAACCCCTGTCTTCATGGTTAGACACACAAAGGGAGACACTGTACCATGGGATGTGGTCAGGGAGATCAGTCAAACCCACCAGGAATTAGGAAGCACAGGTGTTTTCTTGAGCAAATACAATGAGCAAAGCATGACCAGTTGTGCAGATAACCGGCTCAAAAACCATCTTGAGGGCTGTGGGTAGAACTCAGTTGGTAGAGGGTTTGCCTAGCACACATGGAACTTGGGATTCAATCCCCAGAATAAACCGGGTGTGATGGTCCATGTCTCTAATCCCAGCACCTGGTAGGAGGCAGGAGGATCAAGAAGTTCAATGTCATCCTCAGCTACATGGGGGTTCAAGGCCAGCCTGACCTATATGAGACTAAGAGAGGGAGGGAGAGAGAGAAGAAGGGAGGAAGGAAGGGAGGGAGGTAGATAAGTAGATAAGGCTTGTTGGTTTTGAGATGAGCATGGTGTCCCATCTCTGTAACCCAGAACTTGACAACAGGGTAACTGTTAAGAATTCTAATCCAGTTCTGTGCTTACAGAGACCTTGTTTCAAAAAAAAAAATAAATAAAATTAAGTTAAAACCACAAAACTCCATCTTGATCCCTCCCTGGCCCTGTGCAGTGGTAAGGACCTGGCATTTGGAGGTGTTTAGAACAGGAATCTTGGCCACTGTCAGTTCGTGGAGCCAGCATATAATTCCACATCTTTAAATGCCACTTCCTGTCGACCCACTGTCCGCATCTCAGTGAGATGCCACCAGTAGGGTACCAGCCTGGGTTGAGTAAGTGGTTGGCACAAAGGACGGGGATCAATGTCCCTGACGACTGTGTATCAAGGAGACACTAGACCTCTCCTGCAGCAGACATGATCCATCAGTGGTTTGTCCACCCATGGTAAGGGACATAGGAATTGCAGCCAGAGCCAGCCGAGCCCTCACATGTTCTTCCCAGGACATCCATGGAGGAGAAATGACACGCTCAAGGGTTACTGCCTCCCCAGCTTCAGAAGAGCTGCCCCCTCCCCAGCCAGCCCATAGGCCATGAGCAGCACGGCGTGAGGGCAGCCAGGGTGGAGAGGTTGGGCATGAACCCAGCCACCATGTATGGGATCATTCAGTCTTCAGCTGGAAAGAGGGTCCAAGCCCAGCAGAAGCTTCGGGGAAACTAATTTCCTAGACACCAAGTCTAAAACAAAGGGCCTAGGTTTCTAGAACCTCCCTTGATGCCTTATCTTCACACCAGAGAGAAGACAGCAACTATGGAATGAGGGAAAGCTAGGCAAGCCCCTTGGCCCCGGGGTGCTTTTGCTTTCTCATCTATAAAATGAGGTGGATGCTATCTCCTTCATATCATGAAATGAAAACATGTTACTATCTGTCACGTGCTGAGAACGGTGTTGGACCCGAGGTTGGGGGACCTCAACCTGAACAGCTCGGTCGCTAGGCTCACGACTGCGTGCACACGCACATGTGCACAAGTCACACACGCGTCTGTGCTCTTACGCGTGTTAAACCATCTGCTCACACCTTCCCAGAACCTGCGAGGTATTCAGTTTCCAAGTCTGGCCTCAGACCGAATGGAGCTGGGGTTCTGTTTCCATAGGAACCGGGGCAGCAGGCTTCCTGTCACCCAGGCAGTTGAAAGGAAACATCAGGGAGATGAGTAACAGGACAGAGCCTGGTGATTTGAGGGGCCTGGTGGTGAGCCCCGCTGTGCGCAGATCCTTCAGTATGGGGACACTTGGCGACTCAAACCCTTATGAGCTAAGAGCCCCATTGTATTGACAGCTGCTCTGAGATCCCCCGCCCTCTCAGCCAACCACAGAGGCCACACAGCCCTTCGCTGAAACTTCAAGGCACCAGCAACTCACTACTTCATGAAGCAACCTATACCACTGATGCTAAGTGAACTAAAAGAGAAAAACACATTTTCACACCTTCTAGAACATTCCAAATATCTAAGACTGCTAGATTGCTAGGTAGTTGGTGTTTGGAGGAGTTCAGAGGCTCACTCTCTACCCGACACAGTGACCTCCAGTCCTGTGGCAAGTGACAACAGCTCCTTCAGCATCACCTCATCCCCCGACCCCAGCAGAGTTCCATCCCTGACACTCTCATGCTGTGACCACAGAGGGTCCTTCCCCCCCCCCCAGCAATCCTCTCCTAGGACTGACCGTGACCCCTCCAAAAGGTACCAGGAGTCCAGGCTTGAACTCAGTACCTGTGACTGTGACCTTATTTGGAAATAGGGTATCTGTAGATAATGTGTTAAAACGAGGGTGTAGTAGAATGGGAGGGCCTGATCTAACAACCGGAGAAGGAGGCAAGGGTAGCTTAGACACAGATATTACACACACACACACACACACACACACACACACACACACACACACACACGTCTGTGTGTATATATATATATATGCATATATATATACACATGCACACAAATGCAGACAGACACACTCATACACAGATAGACACATGCCAATAAACACATATACAAATATAGACACATGATTCTCACAGGCCTACAGACATACACACACAAGACACACTAGCACGTAGTCTCCATCTCTGTGCCTCTCTCTCTCTCTCTCTCTCTCTCACACACACACACACACACACACACACAGAGAGAGAGAGAGAGAGAGAGAGAGAGAAAGAGAGAGAAAGCCAGATGAAACAGAAGAGAAATAGGAGTTATACAGCCGCAGGCCAATGGATGCCAAGAATTCCTGGCCACCACCCCAAGGTGCATCCCTCAGAGCCTTCAAGAGCAGCCAGCTCTGCCCACCCTTCCTTTCAGACTCTGTCCCCAGAACACTCACAAGACAACCCTGATGTTTTAGGCAGCTGCTTTGTAGCCCAGTACCTGGCAGTCCCCCCACAAACTCTGCCTCCCCAATTTTGTCTCATGGTTAAGGTCACACTCTGTTCAATCTGGTCAGCAAAACCTGGTGGATTTTCCCATGTCCCACCTACAGCAGCTGGCCACTTGTGCACGTGGGGCCCCACATGACCACCCCAACGTTCGTTCACAGGGCCATTCAGTTCCCTTCCCTGCACCTCATGATATCCTGGGGACCCAGAGTCAGTCAGAACCTGTGGAACAGGGCTTCAGTCTGCAGCCGGCTACCCTCCCACCTCAGCCTGCTAAGGGGCTGGGGGTACAGTATGTTTAGCTTAGAAACTGTTTTAGCTAACAGGTTCCTTAAGGCTCCTGGGCCAGCTGGGAGGTTGGCTATGCTGCTGCTGACCAACCCTTCCTGACGTGGAACCTTCTAGGCTCTGATCTTGGCTGAGATTCCAGAGACTGGACTGAAGGCCATCTCTAAGGTCAGCCTTCCCATTGCCCACAGTGCACAGAGAAGAGGACACTCTGGCCTTCAGTGTGGTGACGAGACCCCCGGGGATACAGCTGTGTCCCCCAAACCCTTCAGAGACAGTGGTGAGTCCTTGAACTGTCCCACATAACTGCGCTTCAAACTGAAGCTGCCCTGCCCCACCCCCATTCTCTGTTGCTGTGAACGAACAGCAACAAAACATGGTTTGATGCCAAAGGTGGGGCGCACAGCTTCCCAGAGCCGGTTTCCTGCCAGGCCTAGGTACTGACCACGGGGGTTCTGGCCCTAGCTGGTGTGTGTGTGTCTGTGTGTGTGTACATGTGTATGTGCGTATGCATGTGTGTGGTGCATGCATGTGCGTGTTTGTGTGTGTGTGTGTGTGTGTGAGAGAGAGAGAGAGAGAGAGAAAGAGAGAGACAGATCTCACGCACACAAGCACACTCAGGCATGCGTGCCCTTCTACATGCAGCCTGGAAGGGTGGAGAGGTACGTGTAAATTCTGTCAGACAGTCATGGAGACATTGAAATTAATATGAGAGCTATATGCACACACACACCCATATCTGCACAACACACACACACATCCCTGCCATTTCCTTCACTGGACTCCAGTGGCTCCTATACCCGGGTGATTCCCATCAGTGCACCCAAGAGTGGGAGCTGGTTCTCCAGGACCCACCCCGCCTGTCCCTACCCTGCTTCCTCTCCTCGGTTCCTTTCACCCACGCTGGTTGCTCTGACCCCAACCTTTGAACCTGGGTATGAATCATTTCCTCTGTCAAAGGCGAGTGTGCGTGCTGTGCACACACACAAGCATGCTTGGGGAAAGGAGAGAGACGGGCCTCCTTCCGGACCCAGCACATGTGCAGGGGCTGAAGGTGCAGGGACAGGACCTGAGGACACACACACAGGCTGGGTTTGGGGCAGAAGAGTCCCGCAGATGTGTGGGCCTCTGTCAAAAAGCCCCCACCTGCGCCAGCCCTCCTTGGCTCTGGGAACTACAAGTGCATGGGAGGACAAGGTCAGTGCCTTTGGGAACCCCCTCTGTGGTGGTTTGAACAGAATGGCCCCAAGAGGCTCGAATGCTTGCTCCCCTGTTGGTGGAACTGCAAAGGATTAGGGGGTGCAGCCTTATTGGAGGAGATATGTCACTGGAGCTGGGTTTCGAGGTTTCAAAGCACAACCATTCCAGTTGGCTCTCTCTCTGCCTCCACCTTGCAGATAGGATGTAAACTCTCAGCTACTGCTCCAGCGCCATGGTCCCCAGCAAGATGGTCATTGTCTCACCCTATGAAACTGTAAGCAAGTCCCCCAGAAAACTCCTTCCTTCTTTAAGTTGCCTTGGTCAGGCGTCTCTCCCCACCAATAAACATAACTAAGACAGAAGGGTCAGTGCCCTTGGGAACCCCCTCCTTCCATACCTGGGGAGCAGATCCCAAGGCCCTGGGCACACTGGGAAAAGCAGTCCTGAGGTCCTGGGGTGCTGAAGCCTGGCCTAAAGAAGATGCCATTTCAGACCTGGTGCTGGGCAACATGGGAAGGTAAGAGAAGGGAGGGCTGGGCCCTGCACCAAACCACAGCTGCACGACACCCGAGTCCCTGAAGGCCAAGCCCCAAATTTGGGGCTGCTGGAATGCGATGTTCCCTCTTCTGATTCAGTAATGGTGACACCATGGCCACCGGGATCCTACTGAGGAGGCTGAGCCCGTGGGTCTGATGCTGTCACCCACACGCTCATAGCAGGAAGGTCGCTGCTGACCCACGCAGAGTAGGGTACTGTGGTCCCACAGCATGTCAGGAAGAGCCAGTTCCTGGATCCCTCCAGTGGAGAGCAGCAATATACCTGGCATCTCTCTCAGAAGAAACCTTGGAACACTGCACCCCACTTGCAAAGAATCAGCAGACAGACAGCACAGGATGATGGCAAGACCCCAAAAGGCCTCTCCAAGATGCCTCTCTCTCCTCTAGGATTCAGGAGCTTACATCAAGGGTCCTACAGCCCTGGGACTGGGTTCTCAGCAAGCCCACAGCTCTCCTACTGGGATCCTTAGCGAGGCTCTAACCACCCGCAAATTCTGTTTGCATCCTCAATAGCTCTCTCTGCCTCTTTAACCCTTCTTGGCCATTCTTTTTTTTTTTTTTTTAAGATTCATTTATTTATTTTAGTATGAGTGCTCTAACTGCATGTATGCCTTTATGCCAGAAGAGGGCATCAGATCCCACTAGAATGGTTGTGAGCCTCCACATGGGAGCTGGGAATCAAACCTGGGTCCTCTGGAAGAGCACCCAAGTGCTCTTAACTGCAGAGCCGTCTCTCCAGCCCCTAATACATTTAAATCTTAAAAAGAGAAAGGAAAAATTGGTTTGCAGACCCCTGGGAGCCACTTAACTTTTCCTGCAGCTTCCTCTCTACAGTCTGGACCTGTGTCTGAAGATTTCTTACCACGACTGTGGTCACTGTGCACATGTGTTTGCGCCGTGGCACATGTGTGGAGGTCAGAGGACAGCTTGTCCAGTCAGTTCTCTCCTTCTGCCATGCGGGTCCCCAGACCTAGAGTCAAGCTCCTTTACCTGCTGAACCATCTTGCTGACCCTGTTTTTTAGGTGTTTTGAGACAGGATTCCATGAAGCCCCAGCTGACCCCAAACTGGCTATGCCGTTAAGGAAAGCCTTGAACTCCTAATCCTTCCTGCCTCAGCCTCCCCATTCTGGAGAACTACTCCAGCCTTGGTTTTGAATAGTAAGCCAGTCTTGGACTGAGTCCAACCTGGCTGTGAGCTATGACCCTTTGCAAATGTTGTTGGTTTTTTTTTATTATTATTATTTTTATTTGCCTGCTTCGGGTTAAACATTTTATGGGGGATACTGACAAGTGTTTTCTTTGTTAGTTTATTGGTTTGGGTAACGTCTTTGTTGGAGTAATTCTGGCCTCCTGCAGTGGGCTTGGAGGGCTCCTCACTCCACTGTCTGCTAATCTCCTCCGTAACTGTCTGATAGAATCCACCAAGGGAGACATCTGAGTCCACAGTTCTCTGCTTAGAGAAAGGGATTTTGTTATGTTTTTACAATTAAATTTCTTTCTTGCTTGCTTGATTTCTATTGGGGGGGTTGTTTGTTTGTTTGTTTTGTTCTGTTTTTCTGAGACAGGGTTTCTCTGGGTAGCCTTGGCTGTCATGGAACTCGCTCTGCAGACCAGACTGGCCTCAGAGATCCGCCTGCCTCTGCCTCCCGAGTGCCTGGATTAAAGACATGCGCCATCATTGCCCAGCACCATTAAGCATCGTAGACAGAACACTGTTCTGGTTTCTTCTAACCTCCTTCAATGTTGATTTTTGGTCATTGTTATTTTTTGCTGGGACTGAAGGTGTGCACAACCAGGTCTGCCCTTCTACAGGACTGAGTAAGATGACCCAAATTGCTAACACGGACCATCTCTATCCCGATGCTCCCTCTGCTCCCTCTCCAGCTCAGTGGTCTAGCTGAAGCTTGTGGCTCTGTGTGTCTTAAAGAAACAAAGAATGACCTTATTTTTTCTCTTTTTCCATTTCCTTGATTTCTGCCCTTATCATCATTACTTCCTTCCTTCTACTGACTTGGTGGCTTAGTCAGGGCCTGGTCAGGAAACAGCCTTGTATCAGCGATCTTAACCGCAACTAATATGGGGTATGTGTGTGGGGAAGGGGGGCGCTCATGTGGGAGATGGGGGGCATGCGTGTGTGTGCTTGTGTGTGCTTGTGTGTGGGATGTGTTGTGTTTGTGTGTGGTTTCTGTTTATCTGCTTGTTTTATTTTTGAGACATAAATTTTTGTTTTATATTCATTTATTTTTATGTGTCAGTGTTTTGCCTACACTAATGTCTGTACAACATGTACATGCATGCTCGGTGCCTGTGGCGGTGAGAAGAGGGCATCAGATTCCCTGGAACATGGTTGGGAATCCCTACATGTGTGCTGGGAACCTCGCCCAGGTCATCCGTAAGAGCAACCAGTGCTCTTAACCACTAAGCCATCTCTCCAGCCGGGAGACATGGTTTCTCTCTGAAGCCCAGGAAGACCTTGAATTCCAGTGTATCCCAAGTTGGTCTCAAACTCCTGAGTGCTGAAACCCCGAGTGTGAGTGGCCACACCTGCTGTCAATCTATCATCAATCAGCAAAAGGTCTGACACCTGAAAGGGTTTGCCATCCCTGCTGGACAACTAAAGCCATCATTGTCACACAGCATGGTCTCCATGACATCCCACAAGGTCTCAGTTCAGGGACACACAGGAAGAGCCCTAGATTCATCCATACTCAGGGAGCTTGGTGCACTCAGCTATGAGCGCCACACCCTTTCAAACCTCACCCTGTGTCCGATCGTTCATTTCTAGTCTTCAGAATAGGGTTCCTGAGGGGCTGGAGAGACGGCTCAGCCAATACTACTCTCGCAAACCTGGGTTTGGCTGACAGTTCACAGCCACCTACAATTCTAACTCCAAGAGAATCTGCCTGTCTGTGCACCTGCAGACACGTACACATGCACACACACACACGCAGCACACGCACGTGTACACACACACTACACACATGCGCACACTTAAAAATAACAAAAATAAATCTAAAACAATCCTCCCGCTAGACTGGCAAGTTTAAGCAAAGGGCTCCCTGTGTTGTAGGAGCTGCTTCAGCAAATGAGAACTGAACCCCAAAAGGGTTCCCCAATTCATGGTTGATTAGTCAGAATTTCCAGAGAACCAGACTTGCTGAGTGGCATCCAAGGAAGGGCAGCCTTGAGGAACTGAACCCCGAGCCATGGAGGCTTACATTGCCTGCAGACAAATGGCAGGGTCAGAGCTGGTCTGCATACAGAGCAGAGGAGTCCTCCGCAGGGAGGAGGCTGCTTGGTGCTCGGGAAGCCGTCGCCCCCACTGTGTTAGGAGCACCCTCGTGTTATAAGAGGGTCCCAAGAGAAACAGTCTGTTTGTTCTACAAATATATATGTACAGCGCTTCAGTCTACAGTCGCGCCAGAAGCTACAGCCCCAGGAAGAAATCTGACAAACGCTCGCAAGAGGCCGTCTGTGAAAACCACAAGCAATGGATTCTCTCGACAGACGGATGGGAGACCTTTGCATTCCTATATTGGTGTGTATGTGTGGAGGGTGTGGAGATCGGAGAGAAGTTTTGGGAGTCAGTTCTCTTCTATCATGTGGATTCTGGGGCTCTAACTCAGGTCGTCAGTGTTGGTAGCAAACATCTTCACCCTCTCAGTCCCCCAGCCCCTAACACTCTCTCACTCTCTCTCTCTTTCTTTCCCTTTTCCACCCTCTTTTTAATTTTTATTTATTTTTTGAGCCAAGGTCTCACACTATAGCTCTGGCTGGCCTCGAACTTACAGAGATCCGCCTAACACTACCTCCCAAGTATTAGGATCGCAGGTGCATACAACCATATTGGCCTTTTCTTTCTTTTTAAAAATTAAAAATCCTATTTACATGTGTGTACGTGTGCCTGCCTGTTTGTATGTGTACCACTTGCAATGCTGTAGAGGCCAGAGAGGGAATCAGAACCCCTAGAATTTGAGTTACAGGCACTTGTGAGCCACCATGTGAGTGCTGGGATCTGAAGTCAGGTCCTCTGCCAAGAGCAGCCAGTGCTCTTAACTACTGAGTTGTCTCTCTAGTGCTCCTCTTCCTTATTTTTTTAAAATAATTTATTTAAACTTACTTTATGTGAATTGGCATGAAGGTATCAGATCCCCTGGGACTGTAATTAGAGACAGCTGTGAGCCACCATGTGGGTGCTGGGAATTGAACCCTGGTCCTCCGGAAGAACAGCCAGTGCTCTTAACCACCGAGCCCCACTCCTCTCTTTATTATTCAAGACTCAGCCCAGTCTGCCCTCAAACTCACTGTGTAGCTGATGACCTTGAACAGATCTCATGCCCCCCATTCCTTGCATGCTGGGGTGATAGGCGTTGTCTATCACCATGCCTAGGTTCCACGGTGCTGACTCCTCCTACGTCCCCAGTCCTCAAATGATTTTCAAGAGAAGTCCCCACACCGCACAACATGGAAAGAAATGTTCGCAGGAGGAGCTGAGCCACTACAAAAACACAAAAACCACAGACAACGTGGACACTGACCCCACCTTACACCAGACCCAAAGCTGAGGCCTAAGAACTAAAATTACAAACATACTAGAAGAAAACTGACTGGCACGAGATGGTTCTTATAGTACACAGAGAGTGAAAACCACAAAGGGAAATTGCAAAATGAGACTTCACCAAAAGTAAGGGGACATGCTTCTGCTCATTAAAAAATACGGTTGAGCCAAAACCGATAGCCAAGCCGCAGGCCGGAGTAAACTCTCCGTAGAGCACACGTCTGACCAAAGACCGATATCCAGGAGTAATGAGGAAGACTGGAGCCATCCAATTCGAAAATGATCAACAGATTTCAGAAAGATATTTTACAAAGGAAAAATACAGGAATAGCTAGGAAGGTCATGAAAATGTGCCGGGCCACATTAGTCACCAGACAGATGCAAAATGAAAGCCAGAATGAGACAGCTCCACCCGCCCGCCAGAATGACTAAAATTTAAGAGTGACAGCAGCAAATGTTGGCACGCACACAGAGCAAGCCACTGCTGGGACTGAAGTCTCATGGCCACTTTGGGTGAAGATCTAGCAGTTTCTTCCAGAATTAAACAGACACTGATTCTAAGGGCCAATCAGGCTGGGCGTTTCCACACAACAAATGAAGGCAGCATCCAGGGTAAGACATTCATCATAGGGTCCCGACCAGAAGCAACCAGAGGAAACAGGAAAATGTAAAAGCCATAGAAGGGTCAGGTTAGGAGCACAGCCCAGTTGTAACATGGAACAAGTCACGGGGACTCACAGCACCAAGCAGGGCTCTGCCAACATCTGAACCAGATAAGGGAATCCAGGGTGGGGAGACAAAGCCAGCAGCTGCAAAAGAAGGGACAGGGAACTCTGGGGCGATGTCAGTGTTCTGTGTTGTGGCCGTGGTTGGGCCACACAGTGCATCTACCAGTCAAAATTCATGGGACAGCATGCCCAGCATCTGAACAGCACAGAAAGAGAATCGCTGTGGTTCATTAGAGACATGGGCAGAGAGGAGTAAAAGCCACATGTGCTGACGTCTGTGACTTATTTAGACTGTCTCCGTAGCTGGTGGCGGTTACCTGATGGAGGTAGAGGGATCAGGAGTTCAAGGCCAGCCTCGGCTACATAATGAATTTGAAGGTAACCTCAGCTGCACGAGACTCTATCTCAAAGGCAAATTAATTAATTAGTCAGTAAAATATGTCTGGAGAGAGCCCGACTGTTTGTGGACAGAGGACGAACCCAAATGAAGGATGAAGAAGGAAGGGCACATTCATGACAGGGTCCAGGAGTGGGTGTGTGGGCGGTCACAGTCCCATCTTTTCTTTATGTCTGAAATACTCAGGAAGTTAGAAAAATGTGACCTGGAGAGATGGCTCAGTTAGTAAAGAAAGCCTATCGCACAGGCATGAGGACCTGGGTTCAATTTCCTGCACCCATGTAAAAGCTATGGTAGCCATGCTAGTATTCCCCAGGGCTCACACAGAGAGAACTGACTCCCAGAAGTTGTCCTCAAACGCACCATGCCATGTGTGTCACACACACACACACACACACACACACACACACACACAAAGTCATTTTTAAAACCAAAGGTGTAAAATGATAGGGAAGACAATGTTGACCTCCACACACTCGTGCACGCTGACCACACAAACACACAAAGTAAAGCGAGCTGAAAAAAACTTGAGAGACTGAAACACGTCAAAGGAAAGCTAGAAATAAAATAAAATACAAAAAGAATCTAGAGGCACGCCCCTCCCCTTTCCTCCAGATGCCACCCATTTGGAATGGGAATTCGGTGGCCTCTTGTCCCCTGAAGTTCTCTTCTCGCTGTTTCCCTCCCCTCAGCCTGCTGCAAGTTGTCCTGGGAGCAGCAGCAGCAGATCCAAGGAACGTGTCGCCCAGGTATACTGGGCTTTTAAGAGCTTGCACCACCCCCTGCTGGACGAACAAATTACTGCAGTTGCCCCTCTATTTCCTGCAGATAGCAAGCTAGCCCCTTGCTGGGCTGCCAACAAATACCAAGCAAGTTACAGAGCTGTTGATGCCTAGGCATTGCCTGTCTGTAGAACGCACTATATCCACACTGAGTATCCGGTTCCTGGAGGATAGCCTCTACCCACTGGCAGACTGAGGCTACCCCTCTCCAGGCAGAACACCAACAACCCCTCCCATCTCTTCCTCTCTACCTTGGGCTGGGGCACGAGGCAGAACCCTGAATCTGCAATACATACTTTCTTCTTTTTTAATAAAAACATTTATTATTTTTATTTTATGTGGGTATTTTGCTTGTATGCGTGTCTGTGCACTGTGTGTGTGCCTGGTGCCCTCAGAGGCCAGAAGAGAAGTTACTGGACTTGCAGATGGTTGTGAGCTGCTATGTGGGTATTGGGGACCAAACCTGGGTCTTCCGAGAGAGCCTTAACTGACCGGGCAGTGCACACCTTTAATCCCAGCACTCGGGAGGCAGAGGCAGGCAAATCCTGCTCTACAGAGTGGGTTTCAGGACAGTCAGGGATACACACACACACACACAAAAAAAAAAAAAACCTGTCTCAAAAAACAAACAAACAAACAAGAAGCCTTAACTGCTGAGCCATCTCTCCAGCCCCTTTCATTTTCATCATTATTGACAGCAATGCCCTGTGACATCTGTCGTGAACAAGTCAGCACACACATGGCTGGGAGCCCTGCGCTGAAGAATCTGTTGCTGAGCACGTCAGCTGGCCTTACCCAAGTCCAGACTGGGGGCTGCCCATGCACACAGGGGCAGACACAGCATAGAGGGCAGAAGTAAAGCAAAAAGAAAAGATGGTCAGTGGCAGATCCCTTCTGTTTCCACCCAATCAAAGCAGGGCACCAAGACCCCAGAACTCAGGAGCTGGGGAGATTGTGGCTCGGAGCCGCACCACCGTAAGTCAGGGACCAATTCTTCCCCATCCCACTTTCACAGTACCCTCATCCACTAACCTCAGAACCTTTGTTCTTCATGTCCTCTCCGCTTACGGATTTTGAACTGTTGGTTTTGTGCGGCTGTTCAGGTACCAAGTCAGTCCACCCTCAAGGAGAGGCTTCTAGTAACTCCCCCAAAACTCACATCTCCATCAGTCGGTAAAGCACCTGCCTTGTGAACTTGAGGACCTGAGTTCAAATCTCAGCACTGAGCACATAGACATGGTGGATCCTTGAAGCTCGCTGACTGCCTGATCTAAGTGACAACTTCCGGGATAAGAGATCAGAGGTGGATCTCTGAGTTCAAGCTACCCTGGTCTACAGAGACAGAATCTCGCTCTCTCTGTCTTTGTTTTTTTTTTTTTGTGTGTGTGTATGTGTGTGTGTGTGTGTGTGTGTGTGTGTGTGTGTGTGTGTGTGAGAGAGAGAGAGAGAGAGAGAGAGAGAGAGAGAGAGAGAGAGAGAGAGGTTTCTCTATATAGCCAAACTCAGAGATCCATCCACCTGCCTTTGCCTCCCAAGTGCTGGGATTTAAAGGTCTACAGAGCAAGTTCCAGGACAGCCAAGGCTATGCAGAGAAACTCTGTCTCAAAAACAAAACAAAACAGCAACACCAAGAAAGAGATTCTGTCGGGCTGGAGAGATGGCTCAGAGGTTAAGAGCATTGCCTGCTCTTCCAAAGGTCCTGAGTTCAATTCCCAGCAACCACATGGTGGCTCACAACCATCTTTAATGGGGTCTGGTGCCCTCTTCTGGACTGTAGGCATACACACAGACAGAATATTGTATACATAATAAATAAATAAATTAATTAATTAATTAAAAAAAACAACTTCATTTAAAAAAAAAAGAGATTCTGTCTCCAAACATAAGGCAGATGGGGCCTGAGGGGCCGTAACCAAGGCTGTCCTGCATCTGCACACACACCTACAGACATATCTGCTCAGCACCGTGTGACAGGCAATGCTGAAGGAATCCCAAGTAGCCAGGGGCTGTGCTGTCCCCAGTCCTCATCAAAGGTCACAAAACCAGGCGGGTGCTCAAGGGGAAAGACAGTCCACGGGGTACAAGAAAGTTCTGACAAGATAGAGCAAATGAGGAGCTATAACCAGCATATATAAAGAGCTCCCTCAACTCTACGACAAAGCAAGCTGACTCAAAAATGGGCAAAGAGCCTCGTGTGGTAGTACACACCTGTAATCCCAGCTCTTGGTAAGTGGAGGTAAGAGGATCCGGAGGTCAAGGTCATCTCAGCTGTAAAGTCGTATAACTAGACCAACACCCTCCAGGCACAGGGTGAACAATGTCCCCACCACCCCACACCTCACACCCCACACACCTCACACCCACACACCCCTACCACCCCACACCTCATACCCCCTACACACACCATGCCCATACTCCCACACACCCCCACCACGCCACACAGTCATGTCTGTGAGATAAGGCTCTTGGGCCATTGGCATGGCTCAACTGGTAACGGTGCTTGCCACCAAACCTGAGGACCTGCGTTCTGTCTCCGTACCCAAATGGAAGAGGAGAACTGAATCTCTTCACATTGTCCTCTGACCGCCACACCTGCCACAGCACGTACGCACATGCACAAATAAACGCATAAATATGACAATTTGGGGAGAAAGAAAAAAGAAGTTTCTTTGCAGATATAATGTGTCACCAAACAACAGAGGAAAAGCCGGAGGGACTGCAAGCCAAGGAACGCTGTGGCTGCTGCAGCCACCAGGAGCTGGGAGAGGACCGGGCCAAAAAGCTTCTTGGAGCTTCAGAAGGAGCCAGCCCCCGCCACTCACGCGCCACCTTCTGCTTCTGATTTCCACCCCAGAGCTAACCAGAGTCCCATATCAGTCACAGCTGGGGCCGGCTGGAGGCTTCAGGCTAGCCCCCAGGCCCTGGATAAGACTTCCTCAGAAGTGGAAGATGAGGAGGGACAGAAAGCCGGAGACAGACGGGGCAGTGAGAGGTGAGGTCTTCAGGGAGCCCCCAGTTCCTGCCCTATCCCAAGACAGAGGTCCACCGTGAGAAGAACTGGAACCTTGGTGTGCCCACTATACAAACCAGACCCCAGCTGGGAGCATGGCCCCAATGCCAGGGACCTTCCATGTGTAGACTCATTACTGGGCAGGGCCTTCCAGGGTCCCTGTCTGTAACAGCCTCACTGGCCCACCATTGTCACCCTCCCTGTTCTCCCAAGGCCTGGATGAGCGGAAAGTTCCCTTCTTAGAGAGTCAGCCCCCGCTCCCCCCCTTGCTGAAACACAAGCGCTTGGAACAAGATAAAACTGCTCTAATGTCTGAAAGCCACAGAGCCAATCCAGAACAACGAAAAAAGAAACCACGCCGACCCTTGGCTAGAGAAGCAGCATTCCGTGCCTCTGAGGCCTGCCCCTGCTCAGTGACTCACGCCAGCTCTGCTGAGGAGCCCAAGGCATTTGCCTAGGGAAATCTCTGAGAGCCAAGGAGGACCCTGGGCCAGTTTCACAAGGCAGAAGGAAGAGAAGAAAAGGGAAGGACGGGGCAGAACTAAGGATGCTGACTCTGGCCCCGAGCCTCTTCCCTGAAGCTGGGCAAGTCCCATGACCCTAACCAGAGGGCAAGACCACACCCTCTGCCACGCCTCCTGGACAGCAGTCCTGGACACACTTCAGCCACCAGCCCTTGGGGCACCAGCCGGCCTGGTCTCCATCTATCTGGACGTAACAAGTGTACCCCTAGTCCACCACCTCTGGAAGTGCAGGGGAGGACGGACGAGCTCTCACACCATCCGACACCAGGACAGAAAGGCACATCCAGCTGGAAGGGGGAGTCACCCAAATGCACAGCGAGCACCCAGAAGGGGGAGGGGCTCAATCTCACCCTGGAGATTAGGAAACTGAGGGCACTCAGTGATCTGCTGGAGGCCGTCCAGCAGGGACTGACTGGGGTTATGGCCAGGGCTACACCTGACCCCGCTTAATCGGCCAGGGTGAGGAACACGCTGGAGGAGTGGCGGGGATTTTCCTCTTTGCTCCTAGTCTGGCTACACACAGCTGAGTTTCGGGGGACAAGAGTTTTGGAAACGCACATCCACATGAGGTGCTTTTGTTCTCTCCTAAAGTGCCAGTCGGGCCTAGGATGGTGGCCTGAGCCTATGTATTAGCTACTCAGGAGGCTAAAGCAGGATGACCATGAATTCAAGATCAGCCTGGGGCACATAGCAAGACTATGCCTCAAAATGAAAAAAAAAATGTAAATGACTGGGAACATAGAAGTTGTAGAGCACCTGCCCGTAGTGATCACGGTGCTGAGCGCCATCCCATTCCCCAAAACAGGGAGGGAGGAAGGACTGACCTTTGGCCCTGGCCCGTCCTGACAGAGGGTCCCACCTGGGCATGTAATCATTGGCAGTGCCTGCCTGGCATGCACAGTGCCCTGGTTCCATCCCCGACGGCATGTAAACCTGGTGTGATACGTTTGCCATCCCAGCACCCCAGCACCCCTGCGATAGAGGCAGAAAGATCCAGAGTTCAGTGCCACCCAGGGCTACACAGGGAATCTGAGGCCAGGCATCCTGCCTCAAAACAAACGAAAGGAGAAGGTCCCACTCTGGTCTGGTGCTGCGCTGTCCTCGGCTGAGGGCACTGGCAATGGCTGGATGGTAAGGCCAGGATGCACCAGCTCTCAAAGGTTGCTTTGTCCGGTGTATAAAAAGCTCTGGTCAGCCTGTGAGGCTCCAAGCTTTCACCCCTGGGTCTCCAGGGAGCTGATTCCCCTTTGTGTGAGGCTTTCAAAGACCCTGCTGTCACCCACCTGGGCTGGGTCTTGTCATCCATAGTAGGAGGATTGGGCTGAGGGGGGCGGTGTGGCTCAGTGCCTAGTGTTACAGAGAACCCACACCCCAGCATAGCCACACAAAAACGTGCAGGCCTCTGCCAGTCAGACACTAAACAACTGTCATTTACAGCTGGTGACAGAGGAGGTGTAGGGCCAGGCTGTCTGAGGGGGAACGCAGCACCACCTGTCCAGGCCTCAGAAGTTGCTGGCTTTCTCTGCCATGTCGCCCCTACAAACTGGGCGACTTTAGCCCAGTTAAAGGAAACTTTAGCCCTGTACCCATCACCTCCAGCTGGTCACGATGCCAAGCCCAACACGGCATGGGTAGGTTTCCCTCCCATGTCTTCTGTTGTGCCCGTCAGGGTCACCGCCATCAGCCAGGCACCAGTGGCTGCCTCTTAGTGAATGCCTGGCCAGCTTTGACATGGCATCAGAAATCACAGTATTGGAATCGGTGGGGTCAGGCCATCCCTCAGAGTAGCCCCTGAGATGTGCCTTCCTTCCTTCTATCTGACTTCTTAGAGACCCCTGTCCCTGCGTGTGCACACAAAAGCAACCAACAGCCCAAGGCCAATGACACTTTTGGGTGGGGTTTAGTCTCACCACGACCACAGGACACCAGTCTAGAGTAAGGGTCACATCCCTAGAATTCCCCACCCACACTATCCCGCAGCCTGTGACTCAGATGGTGCCCAAGGCAGAGGAGGCAGTAATGACCTCAGACGTTGATGGTCCCAGCACGAACTGGCAGCTTAACCTTGGGAACAACCTGACTAGGATTGGCTAAGGAGAGGGAAACCCTGCTCTCTTCCTTGAACTGTTCACACTGCTGAATCTATACCGGATCCTGCTGGATCTATGCGGGATCCAAGGGGACTGCAGGAGTGCGTGGCCACATGTGCACTCACGAGTATGCACAGGGGCCACACACGCATGCACGCGCACACACACACACAAGGGTGCACACGTGTGCATACACCTCCTCCAAGCACTGGGAGCCACCACCTCTATAATCAACTGCCCGAGAGGCCCAGCAAGGCTATTTCAGGAGAAGACCAAGGCCAGATGATGGGCGAACAAGCCAGGCTGCCTTGGCCCTGATGCAGAGCCCATCCCCACCACCCACCCTTCCTGAGTCTCTAAATTCACAGTGGTCACAGACGTAAAAGCAGAATACCGGAAAATGAAAGAGAAATAGCACGGGAGAGGAACCCAGTTTAAATAAAAGCCAGACTCGGCAGGGCTTGGTGGGAAGCAGCATTCCAGCTCACCAACGAGGAATAGTCAGCAGAAAAAGGAAATATTTCTGTAAAAGTAAGTGAACTTGACCCTGGTTGCTCACTTCCCGAATCACCGGTGAAGCCACAGCTCGACGTGGGTCAGGTTCAGGGATAGGAGCCATGGGACAAGGAGGGCCGTGGCCTACCTGTGATGCGATCTCTCTCCATTCCTACGGATGTATTTACAGCAGGCAGACGGGATGCCGGTGTCCCCTGCTCGGAGGGGTCCTCCTCCCCTTTCTCACCCTGTCACCCTCCCTCTCTCTGCCTCCTCCTCTTCCTCCAAAAACACTCTTTGTCTGGTCTAATTTCTTCAATCTGTTGCAATCACGAACAGATCCAAATTACCACATTTCCATGTGGTGGTCATATGTCTCTGCTCCAAACTGAAGTAGCATTGTCTCTGCCACACAGGGGGAAATAGGGAACACAAGGGGAGAGACTGAAAAACGGGAGGGGGCTCTATGAGATCCTGGGTCCTCTCCCTGAGCGCGGGCCAGCTGCCTGGCCTTCAGTGTGGTGGCCTCAGCCGTCCAGCGTGCAGCTTCCGGCAGCGCCTCCTCTCTCCGCCCCCTCCAGCCCCCGCCGCTGGAGTCTGGCTGTTCCTTTTTAATATCCACTTGGAGATGCCTAACTTAGGCTCTTGGAAACCAACGTAGAGTCAAATTCCTGGCCACTTCCAAAGGCTTTCCTTTTCCTCCCATCCAGCGATGCTGTGATTTTCCTGGGTTTTTAACGTTTAAAAAGCCTATTTCCTGCCTGCCTGCCTGCCTCACTCTGCAGGTCCAGATCTCAACCCCACCACGGGCAACCTATCTGGGTAGGCGGTGGTCACCTCCCAGACAGCAGGACAGGGAGAAGGTTCCAGATACCTGCCCAAGACAAACCCTGAAAAGGTCCCCTTGTCCTGTGAGCCTGCAGCATCAGAGGGACAGGCTGCCCCCACCCAACTCTCCCAAGAGGCTGAGCTGGCTGGAGGCTTTCCTGGAAGATTCCCACCCCATACACATGAGTCAGTAAGTCTCAGCAGTCCCTAGGGAGGGAACACGTCCTCCGGCTGCAATTTCCCCAGACTCAGCGGCTCTCTGAGAACATGGCTGGCCCCAGGGCTCTATTTCCTGGTGGCCACCTGGTCTAGGGGCTGCTCACCTGGTAGGGGTAGGAGGAGCCCTCGGCACCTGCTCAGAGTCCTGGCTGGGTTGATGGGCTCAGCAGTACCAGTGGGAGGGTGTGGGGGAAGGACCCCAGGGTGTCGGACATCCTTGTACAAAAAGATCACTCAAACCTGGTGGCAAGCGGGGGCTTTGCTGTCCAATCTCTACTTAAAGAAACTGTATCAATGTCAGGGTTTCTGTAAAAATGGTATCTCTTTATTGGTTTGGGTTTTTGTTGGTATTTTGAGCCAGGGATTGGAACTCTAAGTAAATCAGGCTGGCCTTGAACTTGTGGAGATCCTCATGGTTTTCACCCAGAGCACTAGGATTATGGGCATGTGTCACCCTGCCTCACTCAGACTTACAGTCTCTCTTGAAAAAAGAGAGGGCACATGGCTCACTAGCCCAAACATCACAGCCTTCAGATAAGCCATACACTGTCCACTGTGCTTGGGTTCCCAGGGCTCCTTGACACATTCATTGTTCACTGGTCCCTTGGAGCCTCTGAGTTTGTAGATGCTCTCTCACCATAGGCCAGGATCCTCCATCCCATAGCTAAAGCACCCCCAAGCCCATGATGTCCCCTCAGGCCCATCCTCTCCCTGTCTGGGGCAGGACCCCAAATGCCCTTCCCTAGACAGTAAGGCATCTTCCTGTGGGAGTATGCAGATCATTTCTAGCCTCCTGGGAGACATCAAGCGAAATGTCCCTGCCAGGGAGCGTGGAGTGGAGCCTCAAAGGGCAGCCAGCACCGTGAGAGAGCTGGGAACGGTCTTAGTGGAGAGAGGATGGGGCACCGGAAGAGTTGACCAATGGTCCCCTAAGAATTCACATCTTAGAACCCATGACTGAGGCCTTGTTAGGAATGGGTTAGTCTTCCGATAAAGACTTTGTCCTGCATCACTCAGGTGTCCCAAAAGGCAACAGCATATATGTCTCTAAGGGGGACATTTGCGGCTGGGGATGTGGTAAGTTGGAAGACTGCTTGCTCCATAGACACAAAGCCTTAGGCTCCACTCCCAGCATAAGCCAAACATAAACCAGGTGCTTTAGTGAACACCTGTAATCCCAGCACTGGGAAGGTGGAGGCAGGAGGATCAGGAGTTCAAGGTCATTTTGGTTATATATACAAATTTGGCCAGCCTGGGCTACGTGGTGGTGGTAGGGGGGCGGCAACGAGATGGCTTCTTGTGGGAAAGGTACTTGCCACCCACATCTGACCTCTGATCTTCATACATGTTCCGCACCACTCAACTCCCAAGCACACAATAAATACATGTAAATTATTTATTAATTTACATTAATTAATTAATTATTATAAATAATTAAAAAAACTTCTTAGAAAGAGGAAGAATTCAACAGAGAAGTTCTTTTCTGGGAAGTGGACAGGGGTTAACACAGAAACTCACAGCTGGTTGAATTAACAGAGGAAATAGTGCTAAGCTGCAAACGGACGTTACATCTCACACCCTCCCCAAGGTCTAAGGACCAGGGGGAAGAGGTGAAAAGGCAGGCGGTAAGAGCCGGAGGACAGGGAGGATGGATCCTAACGGTGTCTCCAGGACACAAAAACACGATGAACTTACAGCAGCTGTAGTTGTCTGCATAAGACCTTCTAGAGGTCAAGCTGACGTGTCCAGCATGGAGGGGGGAGGGCTTCATGAGCCTCCCACCCCTAATTGAGGAGCCATGGCAGTTTTGATGGGTGGAGTCAGTTTTTCTAAAGGGCGTGGCACCTGGTAGGCCAGCCATGTGCCGTACACCGAGGTGGGTAGGTGGCGTGGGAGGTCCTTCTGTATATGCGCTGCTTTTATTGGTTAATGAATAAAGCGCCTTTGGCCTACGGCAGGACAGAAAAGAGTAAGGCGGGAATTCCAAGAAGATAGAGGAGGAAAGAAGGCAGAGTCAGGTGGATGTCATGTAGCCACCAAAGGAGAAAGACGCCCCCCCCCCATATAGTTTCTGTGTTATTATTCGGTCCTGGTCTGGGAGGCCAGGAAATGAGCAAGCAGCCTCCGCCTACAGGTGGGCAGCAAAAACTGGAGTTTATGGATTATTTAATGAGAAAGAGTGAACACAAGAAGTTGGGAGGGCAGGGAGGTGGGGCTATATCTGGGAGGAGCTAAGGGAAGGAGATGGGGTGAAGATGATCTAAATATGTTACGACACTCTCAGAGAATCGGTGAAAATTTGTATTTTTCCCAGCGTAATATTTGTATTAATTATTTGGGAGTTTCATACTGTGCACCCCATCAAACTCACCTCCCCTTCTTCCCAGACCTAGCCTCCCACCTGTGCCTCCCCCAAAATAAACAAACAAAAAAACCAAAATACCAAGTCTAATTTTTGTTGCCCATATACTCACTGGAGCATGATCAAACTCTCAGCGGCCAGACCCTTAAAGAAAACTGAGTCCTCCACCCCCACCCCCACCCCCACCAGAAGCCGTCAACTTAATAGCTACACTTCAGTCTCTTCATCACAGTTTTTAAGGGACTCTCTTCAATAGCTTCCTGTCCGATTGCTTCTTTTGGGGAGGGGTGTTAAAATGAGAGGGAGTTTGCCACACAAAGGGAAGGAAGTCAAGACAGATCCATGAGAGTTGAAGACACTGCCCACTGCCGTAAGGTCGGAATGATGTGGCCAAAAGCCAAGGGACACTTGGAGTCCCACACAGGTGGCAGAGGGAGGCAAGGGGCTCCCTGTAAGCCTCCAAAGGGTAGAGCATTGCACATCCACAGTGATGCTAAGCACACTTGTAGCCCCGGGGCTGTGAGAAAATACTTTTGTATCTCTTTATCCCACCAGTTAGCTGTGGTAACTTGTTTTGGCAGCTGGGGAGCACAAGGCAGGTGCCCTCTGAAGATGGCTGAGCACATCAGCCATTCACTGAGCAGTAAAGACCATTTCCATCTCAAGCAGTCGGACCCAGCAGGAGGAGGACAGTCATGATGGGCAGGGTTGTTTTTGTTTTTTTTTTTTTTTCCTTACTCTCCTCTTTCCCCGAGGAGGAAAGAACTTTTTTGAAATAAGGTCTTAGATAGCCCAGGCTGGCCTCCAGCATGAAGCAGAGGTTGTCTCTGAACATCGTGGGGTTTTTGGTTTTGCTTGTTTGTTTAGATTTCTCTCTTTATGTATTTGAGTGTTTTGTCTAGATGTACATATATGTACCATGTGCGTGTCTTGTGCCCAAGCAGGCCAGAAGAGGGTGTTGGATCCCTGGAACTGGAGTTATAGATGGTTGGGAGCCACTGTGTGGATATTGGGAACCAGGATCCTCTGCAAGAGCAACAAGTGCTCTTTAACTCCTGAGCCTTTGCTCCAGCCCCCGCCCCCGATTCTGACCTTCCGGTCCTCCCTACCCCCACCCCACCCCCTGCTTCCATCTCCCAAGTGCTAAGATTACAAGTGTGCACCACTAGGGCCTGGTTTTATTTACACTCTTTCTTGACTTTGACAACAGACTCCTTGATGGTTTTTCTGCTTAAAAACACAATGTCTAGTCATTCTATCACAGTTAAGAACAAAAAAATAGGAAGAGGAAATAGTTTCTTCCACACAAGACTCCCCAGGCCCAACTCCTAGAGCAGCAGAAAACCAGGATTTGAGAGGCCATGAGCACCAGTGGCCCAGGACGGCAAGTGGGCCCCAGCCAGGGCTGCTGCCTCCTGCAGATGCCCGGCTGTCCAAGCCCTTGGCTTCATTCTGTGGTCTCTGCAGTTACTGTGCCCCTCAGTTTTTGAGGACCCAGTTTGTTTCCCCGCCATGCCTAAAAATCTAAGCGCTCTGGCCCAACAAGGGGAGTTATTTGAAACCAAGACCCTGGCAGCGCCGACAGCTCAGACGGAACCTGCATTAGTCATAGGCAGAGGCTGTGACGAGAAAGGGTGAGAGGCAGGGCAAGCCCCGGCTACAAGAGCCAAGAAATCCACTGCCCACAGTGTGTGTAGGTTTTGGGGACAACTCAACAGCCACTCATGACCCTCCGGCTCCATGGTAATACAAGGAACTGTGGCGCTTACACTCAGGAAATGTGGGAGCGTGTGAGGGCTAGCTTAATTTCAAAAGGTTTTCCAGTGAGCACAAGGCTCGCTCTTCTGAGGAGGCAGGACCCCCAGCCCACAGCTCTGGAGCATCTGCCTACATCAGCCCAAAGACCCCTAGCTCTCACCCCCAGCCTCTCTGAAGTTAGGTTAACACATCTCCAGGCCCTTTCAGTCCCCAGGTCAGCATCCCGGCCCCCACCAAGCACTGACCCACACCCATGACCCGGATGCCCTGGCCACACCACGCTGTGTTGTCATTCACAGTTCTACAACCCTCTCCAAGCTGCAGGTGAGCTCACTGGGCACAAACCCACCTAAAGAAGGAGCTGGGGACTCAGGCATTATCGTCTCTATCAGGAAGTCTTCCAGGATTGCTTCCTCCCCTCTGTCCTATCCCATAACATGACTTGGCTCTCCCAGACAACTCTGCCCCCTGGAACTTTCATGGTGTGACTTCTCCTCAGTGGACTTTCAGGCCCCTGAATTGAAGTGTCAACTCCTATGGAGCCAAAGGAAAGGGTACAGGTGACTTCAGAGAGCAACCAGGAACTGGGACCTTAAACCATGAGGATTTTCCCAGACTATATCCAACAGCATGCCCAGTTAAGATGCCAACGTGCCATCCTAGTTCCCCAAACCCCTTCTGGAGGGCACAGATCTGCATCCCCAACACTGGGGGAGGAGGGCAGGAAAAAGCACCAGGTGTGGTCAGGCAGCCCCAGTTACTGTCAGTAACCTGGGGACCCCAGGGGAACAGGAAAGGAAGGGCAGTCACATGGCTGTGACCACATGACAGGGCCCAGGAAAAAGGGGTTGTGAAGGGGCTGGGCTCTTGGTGTGCCCCAGGGACGGGGGAAGTCCTACATGGAGGGAGGTACAGAGCCCAGCAGAAAGGATACTATACCTCTCTAGGCTGGTTCCTGCCACTTGCCCGTACTCTCCCTCAGGGCGGGGACTCAAACCCAAGTTATGAGGCCCTATAAATGACCACTTAAACAAATGACATTTGGAGACCTGGCGTGATAGCTCAGGCAATAAAACAGTTGTCTTCCAAGCACAAGGACCTGAGTTTGATTCCCGTCGCCCACGTAAAAAGGCTGGGCACAGTGGTTCACACCTGAACCCAATGCTGGGGAGGCAGAGACAGGAAGGTCCTCGGGGCTCACTGGGCAGCCAGGCTAACTGGTCAGTCCAGGGCAATGAAAGATCCCATCTTAAAAAGAAAAAGGAAAAAGTAGTGGGCGCCTGATAAACGATAGCCAAGCTTGCTATCTGGCCTCCACACATACAAGCAGACAAGTGCACATACACAATTGTGTGCACACGTACGCCTGCAAACATGCACACACACATGCACGCATTTACACACGTACACACCCTCGCACATGCCCACATACATGCCCCACATGCATGCATGCATGTGCAAGGCCATATACATGCCCACACGTGCATGCATGCACGCACACACACACACATACACATACAAAGAGAGTTTCCTATGTTAAGTGTATTGACACACCCTTGTAATCTCAGCCCGCAGGAGGCAGAGGCAGGAGGATTACAGTAAGTTCGAGCTCCACTTGCTCTATATAGTGAGCTTTAGATCAGCCAGGAATACATAGCTAGGGTCTATGCAAAAATAATAATCAATATATAAAATACTTTCATTTGCAGTCAGGTCACTGAAGTCAAAGTCCCTGAATTAGAAACAAAGGCATTCAGGCTGCCACCTTGGAGCCGGCCCGACTATCCTGCAACCGTACCTGCCAACAGAGTGGGCAGCGGGAAGAGGCCCTGGCTGGGCTGCTGCAGCTTCCCTAGCAAGCTGCTGCCAGGCTGGGGCCACAACATTCCTATCTAGAAGCTTCTCTCAGGTTTTTATTGTACCTCAAGATCCTCCTTCCTAAGTAAATACTGGCCAGCTCTGGGCAGGAGTGGAGTGGGGTGGAGTGGGGTTGGGGCCTCTGTGGCAGGATTTACAGAACACGCCACCTGAACTTGCCACATTGGCACCCTTCCAGGTCAGTGTGGAGGATCACCAAGAAGAGGGAGAAGCAGCTCAGATCCAAATGGCCCATATTCCTCACTAAAGGTCCTCACGCTCAGCCACCCAACGTCCCCACCCCATCCCACCCCTCCCCACCCCCAGCTGTACTCAAATCAGAGTAGGAACTGAAGCAGAAAGAGGTGTGGGGGTGCAGCCCAGGGGTCTTCCACTTCCCACGCGGAGCCGGCCTTCTGCTTGCTCAGTAGGCACCCCATAAATATTTGCTGGATAAACAGTGAACTTGAGAATGCACCACACAGCCAGTCCAAACCAGCTCCTCCCAAAAGGACTGCAAGTTTGAAGATGTGTTCCATCTGCCTTGCTGGGCATGGGAGACACGGGTGGCCAGGATCCATCCTGATGAGTGGCACTGCCCCACGGCTTCCTGTTCCGTGAACTGAAGCTTTCATGGTACCACTCGCCTATAATCCCAGCACTCAGGAAGCTGAGGCAGGAGGATCTCGGGTTTGAAGGCAATCTGCACTACATAATAAGGTCCTGTTCCAAACAAACAAACAAACAAAAAAAAAAATAAGCAAACATTTGAAAAATGTAAGTTCATTGGGGGCTGGAGAGAGAGCTCAGTGTTGAGGAGCACTTGCTGCCCGCGCAAAGCGCAGAGGACCCAAGTTTGCTTCCCAGCACATACATCGGGGCTCATAACGATCAATCATTCCAGCTTCAGATATCAGCGCACTCTCTGACCTCCAAGGACACTGCGTGCATGTGGTGCAATGACACACAAAGCTCACACACATAAAATAATTTTTAAAATAGTACTGGGCTGGACAGATGGCTCAGCAGTTAAAGGCACGTACTGCTTGCCAGCCGTGGTGGCGCACACCTTTAATCCCAGCACTTGGGAGGCAGAGGCAGGAGGATCTATGAGATTGAGGCCAGCCTACAAAGTGAGTTCCAGGACAGCCACAGCTCTGGTACACAGAGAAACCCTCTCTTGAAAAAAAAAAAAAAAAACAACAATAACAAAAAGCACGGACTACTGATTTTGGGTCTGGCACCCACCTCTGGTGGCCCACAATCATCTTTAACTCCAGCACAGGGGGATCTGGCACCTCCATAGGTACCTTCCCTCACATATCCACCTCCCACATGCACATAGTTAAACAGTCCTAAGTACCTAGTGGGCAGCAACGACCGAAACCCTGTTTCATCCTGCTCCTCCCTTAGCCTTCTGCCCTAGAAGACACACAGCTACTTCTTGGCCAAAGCTACTATTTCTGTTTTAAACTGGCTCTTTTGGCTACTCCCACTCGCTTCTGTGAAGTCCGATCCAACATCGCCAGCCATGTGCCCCTTGCATAGGGGACAGAATGGCCAGGGGCATCTCCTAACTAAACGTAACAGGCAAGGCCAGCCAGTGTTGCTCAGGATCCTACTTGGAACCAGCAGGACATGGAAGCCGTTTTCCAGAGGGGAAGAGAGCAGGCTTGCCCAGGCAGAGGTGACTATCTAGAGAAGGCAGGGCGCTAGGGGTGTGGCAGGGAGAGCTGGAGAGGGGATGCACAAGGACAAGTCAGGGATGCATCGACTCTGTGCTGAAACCGCGGTGAGGGCAGAGAACAAAGACGAGGGGGAACGGAATCGGGCCATGTGCATACATGCATGTGGGGGGGCATGTGTACACACCCACACGGCGGAGGTGGTAGCCTGCTCCCTGGCACAGATGCGGTACTTGGTACCATGAACTCAGCTGTGAACAGGGAGGAGCCTGCAAGAGGAAGAACAAGCAGACTAAACAGGTCTGAGGAGACAGTGGAGATAGGGACATGGCCCAAAACATGGTTGGCTCATCTAGGGTCCCCAGAGGGCAAACAGTCAGGGATTGACCTGAGTGGGGCGAAGAGGCCGAGGCTGATGTGGAACTCCTGGCTTGAGGACTTGGGTAGGTAGTGTCCTGCTTGGTTTGTGTCAATTTGACACAAATTTAGACGCAGCTGAGAGGAGGGCTCCACCAGATGAGCCTGTAGGCGAGCCTGTGGGGCATTTTCTTGATTAATGATTGATGTGAGCGGGCTCAGATCACTATGGGCAGTGCCGCCTCTGGGCACGTGGGCCTGGGTGCTGAGCGAGCCAGGAAGCAGCACCCTCCATGGGCCCCGCTTCGGTGCCGGCCTTGGGTTCCTGCCCTGACTTCCTTCTGTGATGGACTAGAATCTGTGAGGTAAAATAAACCCTTTCCTCCCCAAGCTGCGTTTAGCCATGGCGTTTTCACACAGAAATAGAAACCTCTCTAAAACAGTCGGTGAGGCTGAGGCATTGAAGAAAAGCGGGCGTGGGGAACCACTGGGTGGAGGCAGAAGGGGTGAACCAGGGGCGCCCACAGGAGCCCAGAGGCAAGGGCCTCTGCGACCTCTCCCTCCACCAGCTCCCTTCATGTGACACACGCGTTAACATGGCCTGGCACAGGGTCACCGGCTGTCAAGGCTCACACCCACAGTAGCTCCCCCCCCCCCAAGACAGCAGGACACACAGCCCTGAGAAACTACAGGACACATAGGGCAGGTCCCCTCCTAGAGGTGGCAGCAGTTGACAATTAGTTACAAACAAGCGTGCACGGGAGCAAGGTGGCTTCCCGAAAGAGGGGTGTGTAAGAAGGGTGTGTAAGGGATCAAAGGGAGCCTGAGGCACCAACCAAGGGAGGCAGAGCACAGCCGTTGGGGGATCCCTTCCCATCGTCTCACATCAGTGTCCCCACACTGTATGTCAGGGAGAGACCCTTTCACAGGAGGGACATCTGTCCAGGACAGACAGGAAGATGTCTGAGTGCTATGTGACTCCATGTCAGGAATCCACAAATGGGGCACTTCACACACTGGAACTCGCTTCTCTCACGGGTTTGAAGCAAGAAGTCCAAAATCAGAGTACAGGCAAGCCATGTTCCTGAAGGGCAGCGAGGGAGAGCTGTCGCTGGCCACTTCTCCGGCCATCTTATGACTGCAATGCTCTAGTTCCTACCCCTGGCTTCACCTTCATGTGGCTTCTCCTCCAGTCCCTGGACTTGGTAGTTTGGGATGACCTTATCTCAAAGTAATTAGCCAATGACGTCTGCAAAGACGAGCATCTTAGAGATGAGTCGACCGATGGCAGGATTAGAGACAAAGCCACAGACCTCAGGGGTACTGGAAGGCAGAAACAGGCTCCAAGCACACACCAGATGGCACAGAAGGCTCCAGGGATTTGGGGCTGGAGGTAGAAAAGTTCCGAGTCAGCCCAGGAAACGCTGTGTGAGCCGTGGGAACCAGGGCAAAGGTCGATGAAGGCTGCAGTCTGCCCAGACAGGCTGCTTAGAGCATAGGAAGGAGGCAAGGGTGGGAGAAAAGACCAGAAAACCACTGGGAAGGGTATTGTAGCAACATCCAGAACAGGTGGGCATCTGTTCATCCCACCCCCCACCTAAGGAGGCATGCGGAAGAGCCTTCCCAGCAGGGTCGGTAGCAGAGAAAAGATCTATAGAAGCCCAGCAGGGCGAAGGGTGGAATTCCTCCAGCTCTCAGGAGGAATTGGAGAGCCAAAGCCATAAGGACTTCCATAGTCCAACCTAACCCCTAAATGCTGAAACATAAGCCAACAGCCAACAATTATGTGACACTGGTAGTATACAGGGGATATGCAATTATGTGACGCTTTAATATACGGGAGATATAGACTATCCAGAAACAAACCACAGATATCCCAAACCTAGGCTATATTCTGGTTCCACAGTCACCCTGGCAGGAATACAGTGAGGGGAAGATTTCCTGGAGGCTTGGGTACCCTGCAACATCTCACTGCTAGAGATGGCTGTTGGGTGACTCTGTGTTTGGGTATCTTATTCCTTATAATCTATCAATTGTTTGTTTTGTTGAGGTGGGAGTTTCACATAGCCCAGGCTGGCCTTCAATTCACTATGCAGATAACGATGACCTCAAACTCCTGATCCCCCAGTTTCTACCTCCCAAATGCTGGGATAACAGCCATGTACCACCACACTGGGCTAGTTTGGGATGCTTTTGAGACAGTCTCACATTGTAAGCCGTGCTAGCCTGAAAACTGCGTGGCCAGGCTAAGGCAGTTCTTCTTCTCAGACTCCCAAGCGTGGGGGTTACTGGGCATGAACCACCATGACTGTTCTTTTTTTTTTAATTAATGATCTTAATGTTGGTACTTTTGTCTAGTATGCACAAGGCCCTAGGTTCCATTCCAAGTACCACAAATTATAAATAAATAAATATGGAAAGTGAGAGAGTGCAAGGCTTTATTGCAGGTGTCACCTAAGCTAAGAGACTGTGACTTGTGCTCTGAATGGTTATACATGCCCAGACCTAAATGACTCAGAAAGAACAGAAAATGGACCCCATTTCTCCCCAGGGAAGCAGACAGAAAGTCCTGGACAGAAGACCAGGTAGGGTGTGTGACCAAGATTAGAAAGAAGACAAGGGCAAAGGGGGTCCCGAGTAAGGACCTGGGGTCTGGCAGAGAACCCTTCTGGGGTCACGGCAGCAGGGAGGCAGGCCTTAGCAATGAGATGAGAACAGGAATGGGTGCCCCACGCGAGCCGGCAGAGGCCTTGGGGAAGACTGTGTGTGTCAGCAGGCAGACCCCATGCGAAACTAGATCACCACGGGAGCCGGCCGAGTCCCTGGGGAAGACTGTGTGTCAGCAGGCAGACCCCATGCAAAACTAGATCACTGCTCACAGCCTCAGGCTCCTGCAAATTATGCCTTAGGCTTCCAAGCCGAGCAAGTCCAGGCTGCCAAATGCTGACGGCACAGAACTGGCTGGCCTGAGCCTGGGGAGGCAACGGCAGAAGGAGACCTCATGCAAGCAGCCCGAGGGTACCAGCTCTCCAAGACCTGAACCCCTAAATGCTGCTTATCTCCAACCCTTTGGGTCAAGGCTGGCCAACAAGAAGAGGGAGAAGCAGAGTCGCTGCAAAGCAAGGGGCCACAAGCACAAGGCGTCCAGACACACAGCAGTGGCACGGCTGGCTAGTGGTTAGTGGGTCTCGTGGCTACGGTGGGCGGGGTGCCTCTTAACCGCTGAATTGCTCAGCGGCCCAGCCACCTCCAGCTGGGGCATCACCCTCCTCTCCCAACACCCAGACGCATCACACACGGCACTCAGCACCGGACTGGCATACTATCCACATCACACACGTGCTCAACCCAGGGCCACATTGTCACACCATCTATGTCACACACATGCTAAACCCAGCACCATCCCTGATGCCACCATTGCACCCTGCGAAGAGCCAGTCACACTCAGCAGGGCCACACCCTGAAGATGGAGCTAGGAGAAGCAACACAGCCTTGGGGTGCTTAGAAGTCTGGAGCCTTGGGCAGCCCTGGTTGGTCCAGACTAGTCTGTTTCCATAGCGACAAATTTATATATCAAATTATGTTGAATTTCATTGAAAATAAATTCTGTGCAAACCAATGACTGATACAATACACCTAAAGCCTCCATTTCAATGGCCAATGGGCACATGTGGCTCCTGGCCACCCTCCCCACAACACAAAGCAAGATCGTCCAACCAGCGGAGTGTTCCTCTGGCCAGGAACTAGAGGGCAGCGGGCCCAGGTGGTGAGATGCCCTTGTCCCTGCCAGCTCCCTGCCTGGAAGGAGTCCTCCTGTGGGGTTGGGACCGAAGAGCTTGGCTCTTGGGGTAGTGTTGATGACAATTTGTCACTGTGGATTTCCTTTGGTGTCTCATGACAACATCTGCCCCCTGTCTTCAGTAACTACCTATTCTATGCCCATGTATCTCCTCTGTTCACCCCAGCTAGCCCCCAACACACTTGCGTAGATGAGAACATGACACAAAAAGGGTATCATTTGCTATGGAAGCGGGTCCCATCACCTCTGGCCACCAACATCCTCCCCAAACAAAGGTCATCAGAAGAAAGGCACAACCCCTCAGTCCAGCACTAGAAGGATCATCAGAGGACTCTGGGAAGGGAGAAGCCTGTAATGGGGTCTGAAAATGGCAGGAGAAGACACACAGGCCCTGTCTCAGGCACTAAGGGAGGGAGGTAGCCCCTGGCACTTGGGCAGGTTGGACCCTGTGGTTGGCAGAGTCTCCTGCAAGCTTTGGAGAGGAAATTCCTTCCCAGGTGGCTCCAGAGCCCTGACAAGGGCCCGTTTGTCTCCTTTCCTCCAACGGTTATTGGGGAGAAGTTTGAACACTCAGAAGAAGCAGCACGTGACATCTCCTTCCCTGTACCAACAGCCCACTGCCAGAGCTGTCCACAGACACTGACAAAGTCAAAGGCACCCTTCCATGATTTATTCACTGCAAATAAGGTCACCCTGCCCTGCCCACTTCCTTATTTCTCTATCCTAGGCCTGGGGGTGGCTATCTGTGGTGGGCAAGCTGTGGCAGGACCCTAGCCTGGCTACCTGCATAGAAACACCAAATACAGGCATCACAGCAAGGGGCTTCACCCCGCCAGGAAAGTCATGTAGGGAGTCAGGTCTCAAAGGCGGCCAAGACGTGTGCGTGTGCGTACGAGCCGCTTACCTGGGCCCGTGGGATCTGCAAGCCTCCGTAGGCGGCCGCTGGAGGTCCGTGTAACTCCTACAGGCAGAAACAAAGGGAAAAGGTCACACAAGGCCGCCAGGCTCCCTCTCCTGGTGGGTGGCAAACATGGGCGTATCCCCACTTCTGCACCGGCCCCGGGCTGCAGAACCAAATAAATCCAGACAGGTTGCCACCTGTCCCTCAGAATGACAGCCACCCACCTGGATGCTTCACGCAACTGTCACAGGACCCATTGTGCAGATCAGGAAGCTGAGTCTCAGGGGAACCTGCCTGGGGCCACAGAGCAACCAGAAGTTGGAACCATAGTGAGAGTCCATGTCTGGGTCACAGTGCAGACTGCTATGGAGAAGGGCTAGCACTCAACCGGGACTGACCTCTTAAGGCCCATACCTGGCTGGGTGGTGATGGCACAGTCCTTCAATCTCAACTCTTGGAAGGTAGAGGCAGGCAGATCTCTGAGTTCAAGGCCAGCCTGGTCTACATAGTGAGTCCCAGGATGACCAAGGCAATCAGGACTATAGAGAAACATTGTCAAAAAAAAACCTCACACCTGCTTAACAGGGTTTCCCCAGACACAAGAACCAGAAGCCCCATTCATCCTCCAAGGCTCCTAAGGCTGGGCAGAGCAGGCTGCATTGGGAGAAGGCAGGATGCTCTCTCTCTGCCCCAAGAGGGAGCACAGGCGAGTCTGGATCCGCTAAGTCTCCGCCACACTCTGCCTCCAGCCACAGGTGCCCCTTGGCTGGCACTCCCTTGTTGCAGAGGCTTGTGGTGGGCACACCGCATGGGCTGCCAAGAGGGGCAAACTCAAGAACCCATGTTGCCACCTTACCATAGCCAGGTCACGGTGTTCAGGGAGTGACCCTCTAAAATGCCACATAACTATCCTTCAGATAGTCGCGAAGGACATGCCAACCTAGGCCAGAGAGGCTATCCCTCCCATCCCGAGCAGCAAGATAATCACCTAGGCTAGACCTGTGCCCTCGGCCATCTGATACACATCTTGGCTGTTGGTCAAAGGGGACAGCTTCTCTTTAGACTCCTACATTCTTACACCACTCATCCGTCCACCCATCTATCCATCTACCCATCCATTCAACCACTCACCTAGTCTGTAATTCCTGGCCAGTCCCCCAGGAAGAGGCTGTATAGTTAGGGAGATGGAATTGGGGGGGGTAGATGGATAAGCAGATGGACTTATAGGTGAATGGGTGGATGGTTAAGTATGTGAGCACATAGACGTCCGGGACAGATGGATGGGTAGACGGATGAATGAACAGGTAGATGGGGTTTGTAAGGAGACTTAGAATAGGTCCTTGGAACTGACACACTTTCCAGACTAGGGTTGTGATTTAGGTGAGGTGCCCAGGGACACAGAGAAGTGGAGACAGAATCTTCTCCTGAGTGTGCTAAAGTGTGGGCACCTCATCACCATCAACAGCCCATCCACACCAGATGAGCGACACCGCATCTGCGGATGAATGCCATCAACACCACGTTTTCCCACATCCATGTAGTCAGTCAAGAAACTCCTAGGAGGCACCACCTAGATCCAGGACCACCTAGCACTGGTGGGCAGCCACTGAGTCCCCAAGATAGAAACTGGGGTAAGGAATAGTCAGCCAACAAGAAAGGGCGGCATTGGACATTCCTGTGGCCTGAGTCACTTCCGGATGAGACAGTTCTGCAGGGGATGCTGGGGACAGAGGGTGCCCTGTCCTTCCTCTGGGCCAGCTCAACACCCACACCAACTACCTGCCCTCTGGCTTCAGACAGAAATACAAGAGGATCTGAGTGAGTTAAACAACCCGGGGCATGTGATCCCTTCTCCCCAAACCCAACTGGGAAAACAGCATGTTTTTGGGTTTCTGGGGCAAAGTTTTTATTTTCTTTATGCTGTTTGCTTTTCTGATTTCCTAAAATGGACATCCCTGTCAGGCGGCCCTGCCAGAGAAGCCACAAAGAAGCCTGCCGACCAGAAGGGGCTGAGGGTCTCCTGCATCCCAGGCCTAGGCACAGTCCTGGAAAGAACCCCAGACTGGGAATGGCTCTGGCTTGGACCTCCTCCCACAGGCCAGTGTTAAAGGCAGCCAAGGACTACGATCCAGCAGAGAATTGAGTTATTTTTATGTGACTTTAAAATGAAGAAGATTCAGAAGGAGCAGTGACACACGAAACCTGCCATCTGGAGTCAGCCCAGAGCAAGTGACCGGAGTTCTCCGAGAATGAGGCCTGGCTGCAGATCAGACCTCACAGGTGCAGTGACTTCACCCTCTAACAGCTTCCAGGTCAAAGGGGACACCACTAGACTCTTCCTCTGGCCCATTAAGGTTTACAGACAAGAAGAACTGGAGAAATAGCTCAATCTATAAAATGCTTTGCACGAGCATAAGGACCTGAGTTTGATCCCAAAACCCACATGAAAAAGCCTGTGTAACAGCACATAACCAGCACAGGTAGAAATTGACTCTGGGGCTCCCTGACCAGGCAGCCCCAGCAAATCAGTGAGCTGCAAGTCAGTGAGATACTTTGTCTCAGAAAAGCAAGACAGAATGCAGGGCATGGTGCTGAAGCTGCACAGTGTAGCCAGGGCCACACAGTGAGACCCTGTCTCAAAAACAAACAAGCTGAGGGGGTGCTCTTTCGGTAAGGTGCCTACCGTGCAAGCACGGGGGCCCGAGTTCAGATCCCCAGCACCCAGATAAGAACCAGGTGTATTGCATACGCTACCCCAGCCCTGGGGAGACTATTAGGGGCTCAACGACCTGAGTTCAATTCCCAGCACCCACATGGTGGCTCACAACCATCTGTAATGAGATCTGATGCCCTCTTCTGGCCTGCAGGTGTACATGCAGGCAGAATACTGTATACATAATAAATAATAAAGAAAACATTTAAAAAAAACAAAAAAACATAAAGCTTAAATGTTGGGTGTGGTGGCACACATCCTTAATCCAAGCACTGAGAGACAGAGACAGACAGATCTCTGTGAGTTCGAAGCCAGCCTGGTCTACAGAGCAAATTCCAGAATAGCAAGGGCTACACAGTGAAACCCCGTCTCAAAAAAGAGAAAGAAAAATAAGAAAACCCTAAATGACATTATACATTATGAGCACTTAGCATAATGCCCGGCACCAAATAACTGGTCAATAAATGATGTCACTATTGTTAATTATTCTAATAGTTACTCTGTAGTATTGTTATAACGCACAACCTAGTGTGCCAGCTTAGACCTACAGATGCATAATTAGGTGTTAACAAAGCTTGGCTTTCTTGTGCTGATGATACTGATGAGATCTGAGTTCTAACTGAGACCCCTTCATGCTATAGCCCAGGTGTTGCTATCCGGAGAATGGTCCCTTGGAATTCTGCTTGACCCCCTGCCAACTCAGGCCAATGAGCTTCTCCTGGCCTCCAGCATATCAAAAGAGGGTGGCCAGGTCCTAGATCTAAGGAAAACATATCCAGGGAGCCCCACACTGGATGCCAGTAACTCAAGGTAAAATCTACCATCAAGGTCAGAAGATTAAAACACGTTTCCAAGGAGATGTGCACCGAAGGCAGTAGAACGCTTGACCAGGGACTATCACTGGCCACCATCTAAGTCAGGAAAGCTCAAAAGATGATACCATAGACGAGAAAGGCACCCTGTCCCAAGAGGCCGGGGTGGCCCTGGGGCACATTTCCCTTGCAGAAATGCCTGCCACCAAGCTACACATGCACAATTTCTTGTGTGCGTGGCGTGTGTGTGTGTGTGTGTGTGTGTGTGTGTGTGTGTGTGTGTGTGTGTGTGACAGTAACCTCCTACTGCTTCAACCATTTCCAAATCTGTGCCCCAGGTAGAACGCAGCAGTCCTGCAGAGACAGGCAATGACCTAACAGTTTAGAAACCTAAACACCACCTGAGGAGTTCTCCCCATGCTTAAGAGCTGGGGTAAATGAAAGAGGGAAGGAACTTTTAATTCATGTATTTACTACTTTATCTATTTACACAATATGCACATGCTTGCTTCAGTGTGTGAGAATGCGTGTGCTCGCTGGCCTGTGAACTCCCAGAGGTTCTGCTGGGATCATGCCCTACCATGCCTGGCTTTATATGAGCTCTGGGATTCGAACTGCCAATCACCATACAGACTCACGGTGGGCACATATCAGTTCCCAACATGGACACAAGACTGTCTACAGAAAATAATTGGGTTTTTATTTTATTTGTTTGGTTTTGGAGACGGGGTTTCTCTGTGTACCCCTGGCTGACCCTATGTAGACCGGTTTGGCCTGGAACCGAGAGCTCCGCCTGCCTCTGTTTCCTGAGTGCTGGGATTAAAGGTGTGCTCTACCATACCCAGTTTTGTCTTTTGTTGTTTTGAGACAGAATCTCCCTCCATAGCCCAGATGGACCTGGAACTCACTCTGTACCTCACATGGGCCCTAAAGTTCACGGCAATCCTCCTGCCTTAGTCTCTTAAGCTTTAGAATTACAGGTAGGAGTCACTAGACCCAGCTGAACTTTTTTTCTTACAACAGATGAAAATCCCTTGGAGAAGGGGCAGGTGGGTCCCAGTAGACCTCATCCCAGGTAGCCCCTTCCCCTTGGGACCTGGAATGTGGTCTCCAGCTCACACCTAGGTCAGTGGCTTGTTTGCTAGCAGGTGTGAGAAGCCCGACCAGCAGGGGCTGCAGGTGGGCCTGGAGTACAGATTCTAGGGTTGTCACCAGCAAGCCCAAGACTCAGGGCTTGTCTTCAGCAGAGATGGAGCTGAGGAGCTGCTCTCTGTCCGTCCGTGTCTTCACCCCCCACCCCAATCCCAGCCTGTGCCCTTGGCTTCTGAAGCTGGGCCTAAGTGGCGCACTGTGGAGCTTTGGGGCTGAGAGGCCCTGAAGAGCCTCTCTGCCAGCCCAGGGCTTCCGCCCACCCTCTGGCTGTGAATCTGTGAGAACTCCTTCCCTGAGGTATTAGCTATTTTTCTGTCCTCGTGATAAGTCGCCAGAAGCAACTTAAGGAAGAGGGCACTTCTTTTGGCGTCTGGCTTCAGAGGAATGAGAGCCCATGATGACAGGGAGGCGTGACAGCAAGCGGCAGGCGTGGAGGCCACGGCGGAAGCTGAGAAGCCATATTCCAACCATAAGCAAGAGGCAGAGCAGCCTGTGAAGCGCCCTGAATCTGCCTCTGACCCCCATGACAACCTTCCTCCAGCTGCCCCTCCCCGTGACCTCTCCAAACAGCGCCACTGGCTGGTGTTCAAATGTTGGAGACCATGGGGGACGTTTCTCATTCAAACCACCGTACCTGGGGAGACATAAGACAATCTCCTCCTCCTGAGCCCAAGAACAAACCTAAGTCCCCCCCCCATAATAAACCAGTGGGTTTATTGGTCAAAGCAACCACACTGGGAAGTCTCTGCCCAGCACAGAGGATGGCTTTGAGCCTTGTCGGTCTCCCTCAGCCTGTATACACTGGCACCGCCCCACCAAGAGGCCATGTGCAATTAGTGCAGACTTTCATAAAAATGGCTGGGAGGGGCAGCTGGAATTTCTAGTGAAGGTCCAGTGACCTTCCCCAGTCTGTGCTGTGAGGAAAGGTCAGTCAACAGGCAACAGCCCTCCTGGAAGCGGACACAGCCGATCTGGTGACGATGGTGGTTGTTTTGCCAGGAGGACCTTGTTCTATAGCAAGACAACTTGAACTTCGACTTCTTTCTCCACAAAAGTAAGGGCGGGGGACGGCGATGGCACAGATCAAACACTATCTCTCTAGAGGCCTCTGTCTTTAGTCCAGGAGATCCTGGCCCTTTATCTATTTCCGCTATGGAGGAGAGGGCCTGCTTCTTGTCTGGCAGGCCATGAGAGGCAAACAGCTCATCCACTACAAAATGCCAACCAAAAAGAAGTAAGTGCCCTTGGTCTTTTGGGGTTAGAGCTTACCATTAGGGCCCAGCTGCAAGACCAGACCTCACCACCAGAGGCAGTGTTGCGTCTTTAAGAATCTGTAGCTTGGGGCTGGAGAGGTGGCTCAGCAGTTAAAGAGCACTGCCTGCTCTTCCAGAGGTCCTGAGTTCAATTCCCAGCACCCACAAGGTGGGTCATGACCATCTACAACGGTATCTGATGCCCTCTTCCGTCACGCAGGTGTACATGCAGAGAGCACTCATACATAAAATTAAATAAAGTTTTTAAAAATCAAAGAGAATCTGTGGCGCTTACTGTGCAGATTTTTGTGGATGTGTGTGTGTTTTGGCTTTTGGCGTTTTAAGGCATGGTTTCCATATCAACAGATTGTGGATGGGTGAAGACACTAAGCATCACTGCTGCCCCAGGCACCACACAAGGAGATGAGTATACAAGGGACCTCGCTCAGTGTCAAGCCAGCAAAGGCATCTGTCACACAGATGAGGAAGAGGAGCCCAGTGTGTTCCAGGAGGCAGGCATTCCAGCTGTGACGTGGCCACACCCATCACACAATGGTCAGTACCGGTGGGCGTCTGGGCTCCCGCTGCTCTCCCAGGTGAGGTCGCCCTATAAAATAGAGGATGCGTTGCTGAACTTGAATCTCAGCTGTGAGGCAAACCACTTCTCAGGTGTAAGTATATTCCAAGTGTTTGGGGGGGGCATTCTCCTACTAAACACCAGTCCTTCACATGTGCACATGTGGGGGCCAGAGGACCACCTCACTCCTAGGAGCCGTCCACCTTGTTTTTTGAGACAGACAGGATCTCTCACTGGAGCTACGGGCTTCCCAGTTTGGTTCGGCTGTCCTGCCAGTGAGCCCAGGGGCACCAGGACTGCAGGCACAGGTCAGCACGGTACTTTCTTATGTGGTGCTGGTGACAAACCCAGGTCCTCAGGTTTATGTGGCAAACGCTTTACTGACTGAGTCGTGGCCCTGGACCAGTCCTCAAGAATTCAAACTTAACCCATCTGAGGATGCGGCAGGTTGGTAGCTGACAGATGAGCAGAAAGACTTCTTCTTCATGCTTGGCTTGGCGACAGCTGGCCTTCAGCGGCCCACAGGCAGACATTACCAAGGAGGGAGGTGAAACGGTGGAGTCCGCGTGTTAATGCTGAGTTGTACAGGTCCTGCTTGCTCTGGAGCCTTAGTGACCGCACAATGATTGGCCACCCAGAACTACAGAAGTCAGCACAGTAAGCCCTCTCAGGAGGCCCTGTCCCCAGAAGACCACTGGAATACAACGGATAGTCACCAGCAGGGACCAGAAGTCCCCAAAGCCGGCACAGGGGCTGGGGTGTCTTGGAACATCCAAAGTGGCGGAGGGTGTGGAAGCAAGACTGGAAACAGACAGCATGAGAGATGGCTGAAAGGAAAATCCAGCATCAGGTGAGTCCAGCCAGCTCCTGAGTCCTGTGACCAGCATCCCTCCAGGGCATCCAGATCCCCTGAGGTTTAGTCACACCCCAGGCAAGAACCTCTGCTCTGGGGTGGGGCAGTGACATCTTTCTCCCTGTCATCGAGGCCCACTTCAAAGCACCGGCAGTGACTGTGAAGCAAGCTCCCCTGGAGGCCTGAGAGTTCCTCTCATCCCAGGAGAATGATAGGCGGTCTAGTCCACTGGGCAGCCGCTGTCTCATGACAGTGACCTTCCAGTTCTAGGCTCCAGCAAGCATATGAGAGAACTCAGTCACCGGGGAGGCTCGCTGCTACTATCAAGTTGTAGTAAATGCAACAGTTTATCAATGCAATATGCAAATTTATAACATGCAAATCACCCAAATACAAGACGGACTAAGGATGACCTCACTGTTCCTCCACATTAAGCTGGGCAAGGTAACTCATGCCTGTGGTCCCCCACACTCTGAAGGCTGAGGCTAGAGGATAGCCATGAACCCAAGGCCAGTCTGGACTATACAGGAAAAAGGCCTGGCGTGCTGGCATTTCACAACATGACCATATCCTATTCAGACCACATCTCAGGTACTCAAGGGTGTCAGAATGCCCAGACTGGGGGTTGAGGGTAACAGAACTCCAATTCCCCCACAATCCAGGAAACCAAACGTATAAGGACCAGCATGCAGCTGGAACCGGTTTTCAGTGGAGTCTCTTCATCACCTTGTTTTCCTGTGGTCTTTCTGACACGCCTGATGTGGACTCTGGTGTCTCCTCCCCCTTGCATAAGGATGCTAGTTCCATGGACTCAGACCCCAGTTTCATTACCACCCCGTGGGGGCTGCATATCCAGATAGTCCCACTGAGGGTTAAGACTTCACTGTGGAACTTGGGGGGAGAGCCGGGTGTGGTAGTTTGGATGAAGATGGCCCCTATGTGCTCAGATGTTTGAATGCCTGGTCCCCAGTTGGTGAACTGTTTGGGAAGGATTAGGAGGTGTGGCCTTGTCGGAGGAGCTGCGTCACTGAGGGAGAGCATTGAGGTTTCAAAAGCCAAGGCCAGACCCAGTGTCTCTCTGCCTGCTGCCCGTGGATCAGGATGTAAAGCTCTCAGCCCCTTCTCCAGCACCATGTCTGCCTGTGTGTGGCCACGTTCCCTGCCATGATGACAACGGACTCACCCTCCAAAACTGTAACCAAGACCCCAGTTAGATGCTTTCCTTTATAAGCGTTGCCATGCCCATGGTGTCTCTCCACGGTGGCAGAACAGTGACTGGGACTTAAGAGAACAACTGAGTCCACACGGAGAGGACGCTAACCTTGCAGCCTGACTTTCCCACTTAGAGCAAAGAGAGAGTGAGGACGCGGTGGTAGAGAGAGGACACATGGTAGAGAGAGGACATGGTGGTAGAGCAAGGACGCAGTGGTAGAGTGAGGACGCGGTGGTAGAGCAGGGGGAGAAGTGGGTGACGCCAGAAACAGGGCCATCCTGCTTCTCAAACACCAAGGAAGCAATGTTGGGGGACAGGTGTATGGGAGCAGGAGGACACAGCTTTTCTCCATACACCCTGTCCTGGTCTCCTAGAATCACCCTTCTTTGACCCTCCAGACACTTTTTGGTGTGGCTAAGCTGATGTCTCACAGACTACGGGCATAGGGCCCTCAGATCTGCTGGCTTTAAGCTGGGTTCAACCAGAGAGAGCCCAGGAGGTGTTGGGTACAAGAGACAGCCAAGAAGTTTCTCCCCTTCTGTGCCTCGAAAGGTATTCCCAGCAACAGGTTCTGCCCCCTCGGTGGCTTTGGCTCCTACTGCAGAAGTTCCTTTTGCTCAAGTCCCTCACAGCTGAGGGTAGGCCCTGAAATCTAGTATCAGAACTCTCCCGCGGAGCTCTAAATGGAAGCGGTGTTCTGGGGACTCCTGCAGGGGCCGCTCAGCTCAGTGGAATAGAAAGCTATTCCACTCGGCACCGGTGTTTACGGCATACCCGGTTGTTTCCATGTGTAGCTCAGTTACTGCTCAGCATCCCGAGGTAGAAACGAAGCTCAGGAATTCTCTTTCCACTTCCAGATCCAGTTCCACCTCCAGTACATAATCCAAAATCACAGACACCGTGGTGTTCTGCAGCTCTCGGCGCCAGAACCCCGCGGGCAATAGGGAGGGGCAGGATTTGAAATATCGAGAGCCAGGAGCGAGCAGCCTTGGAGAAGCCATCCCCACAGCCAGGGGAGGAACTACACACAGAGGGTTCTGTTCTCCTGCAGCCTGAGTCAGAGATGGAGTTCTGATCACAAGAGCGGGGGGGGGGGGGGGGGGGGGGGGGGGGGGGGGGGGGGGGGGGATGGATCTGATGATGACACGCGTTTGTTCTCTCATGCTGCTGGCTCTTGTCTGGACTCACACTGCCAGGGCAGAGCAGAAAAACTGCACCCACTACTGACTCTCCACAAATCTGCACCCCGGGGCCTGGAGAGATGGTTCAGGTGGTAAAGGGCTTGCTGCTGCACAAGCACGAGGACCCAAGTTCAGATCCCCGGCGCCCACATCCCAGCATCCATGCTCAGCTGGTATGCAGTTGTAATCCCAGCACTGGGGAGGTGGAGACAGGAGGATCCTGGGACTCACTGGCCAGCCAGTCTAAATTAATGGGTGAACTCCAGGCCAATGAGAGACTCTGCCTCAAAAACAAGGTAGAGAGCAACTGAGGAACCATACTCAAGGTCGGTTTGTGGCCTCCAGTCACAAGGCCATGCACTCCCACAGGCAGGAACACGCACATACGCGCACCCCGCTTCATCCCCTTCTCTCCTTCTGTAGGAATCTCAGCCAATGAAATAAATAAAAACTTCTATCTGACATGGTGGTGCAAACCTTAAACATGACCCATAGGACACAATCTTAAATTCCAGTCCAGCCTGGACTATAAAGTAAGAGTCTGTCTCAAATCCCCACTGAAAAGTAAGGGGGGAGTAAGAGGAGGGGAAGGAGAGAGTAGGAAGAGGAGGAGGAGAAAGAGAAGGAAAGATATTATGGCCACTCAGAAAAACTAACTTTCTCTTCTCTCCACAGAAAATGAAACACAGGTCTTGGTGAAGAAGCAGAGCCAAAAGAAAGTCACAAAAATGTTACTTTGGAGAGGTGACAGGCTAAACTGATACTCTTCTAGATTCCGTGATACTTCCGATACTTAATAGCTGTTTCAAACACACAGTCTAAACTGCAGGCGATCCCTGCTCTCAGCAGGCAGAGAATTCCAAACCAACCAGTAATAAAGAGTGGGACTCAGACTCAAGGAGAAACAAATGAGCAGAAGAGCAAACTGGAAACTATCCCAGCATTTCTGTTGCTACCGTGTGCTGACGAGAGACCATGTCTCAGAGATGTCTCGGTATTTACAAGGGCTTGCTGCTCTGACCGAGGACCCAAGTGCAGGTCCCAGCACCCACAATGGATGATGATTCCCAAGCACCCGCAGCTCTAACTGGGGAGGATCTGGCTCCTCTGGCCTCTGTTGGTATCAACACTTATGTGTACTAACGCACATAGAGACAGATATAAATACACATAATGAAAAATAATAAAGTCAGGCGGTGGTGGCACATTGCTTTAAATCCAACACTCAGGAGAGCAGAGGCAGGCAAATCTCTGAGTTCAAGGCCAGACTGGTCTATAGAGTTCCAGGACAGCCAGGGATACACAGAGAAACCCTATCTTGAAAAGTCAAAATTAAAAATAATTTTTAAAATCTTTGGAAAAAGAGCCCCTTGTATTAGGGTTCTCTAGAGGAAAAGAACTTATAGAATGAGTCTAAACACACTAAAAGGAAATTACAAAAAATAAGAAAAGTAAAAGCCAATTGTGGTGGCGCACGCCTTTAACCCCAGCACTCTGGAGGCAGAGGCAGGTGGATCTCTGTGAGTTCGAGGCCATACTGGTCTACAAAGTGAATTCCAGGACAGTCAAGGCTACACAGAAAAACCCTATCTCAAAAAAATAAGTAAAGAAAAGAAAAGAAAAAGAAAAGAAAAATGGGGTATTGGACTGGCTTACATGCTGTGGTACAGCTTATCCAGCAATGGCCGTCTACCAAGGCAAGGCCCAAGAATCCAGTAGTTGTTCAGTCCATAAAGCTGGATGTCTCCACTGGTCTTCAGCATACACCAGAATCCCGGAGAAGCAGGCTCTATGGCCAGAGAAGGAATGGACTCGGCAGCAAGAGAGAGGGGAAGCAGGCAAAGGGCTCCCTCCTTGTGTGTCCTTTATGCAGGCTGCCAGCAGATGCGGCCCAGACTAAAGGTGGATCTTCCCACCTCAAAAGAGCTGGATGAAAAGTGGATATTTCCACCTCAAATGATTTAGTTAAGAAAAAATTCCCTCACGGGACTGCCCAGCTGTTTGCATATTTAAATTAATTTCAGATGTAGTCAAGCTGACAATAGCTATCATACCACCTGAGAAATAACACCCGAGGTTGACCTTTGCCCTTGAGGATGTCCGTGCACGTTTTTTATTCTCTCTCTCTCTCTCTCTCTCTCTCTCTCTCTCTCTCTCTCTCTCATGCCTGTGCACACACACACACACACACACGCACATACACACACACAGAATTAAACCTTTCATTGCAAAAGCTGTCTGGAACAGCACATGCTCACAAACAGTGCACACGCCCAAGAGCCACAGGCAACTGACAAGGGACCACCGGGAAGGACAATGGACACAGGAGAAAACCCTGGATAGCGAGGAGATTTACCAGCGATCAGACACTGCCGGTCACACCACAGGAGAGCCATGTATGGCTGCCCAAGTGTGTGGGGGCACACTGGCTTAGTGCTCCCAAGTCACCAAAGAGAGTGTGAGTCGTAATAGTTGATTGGACTTGGACTCGCCCGGGAGACACACCTCTCTGCCCTGCCTGTGTCTATGTCAGCCTTTAACTGAGGAACGAAGATCCACCCTGCGTACGGGCCACACAGCCCCAAGGGCTGGAGTTCTACTGCATAAAAAGGAGCAAGTGAACTAAGCACCAGCATTCATCTCTCGCTGCCTCCTGGTTGTGTGACCAGCCACCCCAGTTCCTGCCATCATGATTCTCCTGCTACGATGGGCTGGACCCTCAGGCTGTGAGCCAAAATCAGCCCTTCCCTTCCTACATTGCTTTCGTTGGGCATGTCGTCACAGCAACAGGAAGGCAGCTAACACGCGGTGTCACTTCATCTCGGGGTCACTGGATTACACACATGGGTCCCCGCAGAGAGGAGGAGATAGAGGACCGCATGTAGAGAGGCCCTAGAAGGACTGACCAGGAGAAGGGCAGGGAGACCAAGGCCAGAGGAACCAAATGTTAATGGCAGGAAAGGCCAGAAAGCCATTACCAACTGGCTGGAGGAAATGAAGTTTCCAGAAGAAATCACTGCAAAGTAACCAGTCAGCAGATGACTGCTTGCCAAATGGCGCAACCGTCAATCCATCTCCATGCCTGGGCTCAGGCTGGTCAAAGGAACAGATGACCCTCAGGGACGAATGAGGTGACAGGGATGGAGAGGCTACACTGTACCCAGCCTCGTGTGCCAGTCCTAGCAGGGAATCAAGACAGTAGAAGTTGTCCAGCAGCAAGCCAGCCCTGGGGTCACTTGGCAGGTGGCAGACAGTGTGGAGAACTTTCTGTCCATTATACTTCTCAATGAAATGCTGTACTGGGGTCCCTTATCTGGCTTTGGAGACAGACACAGGAATGGCAAATGTTTTGTTGTCATTAGTGAATGGGCCTATGACAGGGCAGAATATAGTCAGGCTGGAAGAGATAAAGCAAGAGAGTAGGCAGAGTCAGGGAGATGCCATGTAGCCTCCGTAGGAGACAGACGCGCTAGAACCTTGCCGGTAAACCATGAGCCTCGTGGTAAAATATAAAATAATAGAAATGGGTCAATTTAAGACGTAAGAGCTAGCTAGAAATACGCTTAAGCTATTGGCCAAACAGTACTGTAAATAATATAGTTTCTGTGTGATTATTTTGGGTCTTGGTGACCGGGAACGAACGAGCAGCCTCTGCCTATAAATCACCATTTAGCTGCCAGAAGAAATGGACATACATGCAAAAAGTGCAGGACAGAGAAGGACACCACAGAGGCAAATGGGCACAACAATTCACTCGGAGAAAACAAACTCTAGAGTGCAGAGGAGTGACGCACACCTGTGATCCCAGCATGCAGCCCATGAAGTCAAGAGGATCAGGAGTTCAAAACTATATAAAACCTGGGCTATAGGAGGCCCTGTCTCAAACAAACAAAACAAAAAGTAAAACAGAAGGAAGAAGAGCAAAAGAAGAAAGAAGGCATTCAGGGACAGCTGTAGACGACAGAGCCTACCAGGGGACTCACAACTGAAATCTCAAGCATGCAGAAGTCTGAAGCAAGAGGATGAGTTCAGGGAAGCAAATAGTATTGAAGCCAGTCCCAAAGAAAGCTAGAAGCATGGGATGAGTGCTGTAAACACGGGTGCGGCTCAGCTCCGCACCTTCCAAGGGTCACATCACTGGGGAGGGGGATCAGTGTGGCAGACATGGGTGTCTATTCTAAAGAGCCGTTAGTGCTGGCCTTGCGCCACACCGGGTGACTGAACGCCTGTGGAAGGAGCCCAGTGACAGGAATATGCAACCGTGAAAGCATGAACTACACCTTGGATAATTGAATGATACATTTCACACATGTGGGAACAAGCAGGGAGAGCCGCGTAAAAGTGTTACAACCCTTAGGGTTTTAAGTTTCCCATTCAATTTCCTGTTTCCCTTGTTCACAGAGAAGTTCACTGTGCAAAAATCGCTCATGGGCAGCAACAGCGAAACAAAGCAAACATGTAAAAATAAACAGACAACATAGTCTGTCTCAGAAAGCATTTCCGGGAAAAGCAAAATCAAATAAAGGTAATGTCGGGATCCAGCAGTCAAGGCTGACCCACAGCCACCAGGAAGCTCTGCCATCCAAAGTGACTCACCCAACATAGCTGAGGTTTTGCCACACCTCGGAAAGCTGGGAGGCAGTACGATGCCAGTGCCAGCGAGAAGCCACCATCCCTTCCTCCCAGGCCCGCGGGGTACCTTGCAGTGGCCATCTTACCCAGAACCCCTCAGTTATAGCTTTGCCTAGCTCCCACTACACTCTACAAGTCAAAGATATAGAATTATTGGTGAGTTTTACAAATGGCTCCCCCAGACCCCTCTGTGCCGACCAGCCAAGTCCCTACCATGCTGGAAGATGACAAGCATTGGCTATAACCCACTTCCAAGCAGCTTGGGTTACAGTAGCCTTATCCCCCTGCCGGGATCTGATCCTCTCACAAAGAGGATTGAGAAAAGAGGCCCCAGGATACAGGGCCCACTGATCTCAGCACAAGGCCTGGGCAGCCTGCCAGCTCACCCATGCCCAACCCTTCCTGGTAACCACACTCACCTGGAACTCAGTTCAAACCTGGGCACAGTTGCGACTACCCCGAGTCAGCGGCTGCCCCAACACGCCTGGCCTGGCGAGGACCCAGAGGGCGTCATCTGCTGTGGTGGCCCACCCTTCGCTTGAGATGTAGGGTTGGGGGATTAGAGTGTGAGCATGGATGGTCTCGGCATCAGTGAAGGCCTAGGAGGAGTGACAGGGAGACCACTGTGGCAGACTGCAGCCGAATCTGGCACAGGCAAGGCTGGCACACCCGCTGGTCCTCTCCTCAGGATCCTTAAGTCAGGGCCAGGTGGGTTGCTGCGGCAAACCTCAGCTCCAGAGAGTCCTTCTCCTCCCTTCTACCAGCATTCCAAATGATACTGAAGGTCAGGGTTTGACTGGTGCCTTGGGACCCTGCCAGGGAAGGTCTGGGTCCAAGGGCCATCTTGTGACCTGAAGCTGGGATTGGCTTTCCTTGCTCCTGTTTCCTGTCCTGAGTTCTCTGGGCTGCCAAGTCAGGCTTCAGCGAACCAGGTCAGATCAGTCCCTGAACAACGCTTGGTTGTTGCAGATCTGCCAAGAGGCCACCAACGAGCAAGGCTCCTGGGGCCGCCACCCACTCTGGTTGGAGTGACTTGGTGTCATCTTCACCATGGCTGCAAGGGAACCCGGGCCCAGGGCGGGATTAAAGAGATAAGACCAAGAAACTGGGCTGGGAGCACAGTGCCCCTCAACCCTCTCCAGTGCTGTTGCTGAGAGCCACCAGGGAGCAGGCGGAATGGAGCCTGGGCTTGAGCAGCACCCAGCAGACACTCGGGAATGAATGGCTCAGAACACATAGAAAACTGTCAGGAACTTTGGGGAGTCAGGGGCCCCTCGCAGCTCCACAGGGCTGTTCTGGCAAGGCTAACTAAAGTTCCTGGAGCCAGAGCAAAGCTATCCCATCAGAGGAGACCAGCCCACCTGCCATGGCTGGCTTTGTTGCTGCCACAGACACTGGACACCTTGCAAGCCTGGCTGCCACATGACTCCCTGTGCCTGATACTACAGTGTCAACCAGCTTATACCCAGCAAGGCAGACTTCTTTTAATTGGCACTCTGGGATCACATGACCTGTGGCAGTTCCTGTCAGGACACTGAGGTCTTTCTAGGAATCCCTCAGAACAGCAGAGCTGTCTTTGCACAAGCCCCAGGGGGCTTCACCAGGCACTGGTCCTGATGCTTCCCCCATAAATCCCTCCAGCAGTCAAGAGCTGGGCTGTTTCCAAGGTATCAGCCCCAACAAACAAGCCTAAGAAAGGGCAAGAGTCCCCTCTCTCCCTACCTAAGCATTCACACTCCTTGGGCCTGGGTGTCTCTCTGGAGCCCCTGACATCTTTAGAGATCCACTCAGCATGTGTCTTGGGGCCTGGCCCTGGGCTGGTCTGAGCTAGATCTTTCTTATCAAAAACATCTTTAGCAAATTGCAGAGCCCACATAACACTGCCCATGAACAAACATGCGGAACCGGCTGCCTCCAGGTTCCATGCACGTGGGGCCTCGGGCAGCTTGGGATGGACAGGACCGCCTGAGGAGGGCAGCTGAGCATTCAGGTGCAGATGGGCCTTCCACGGCTCCCGACAGACACCCACCTGAGCCCTTCAGGCGTGTGGCCAGCCAACTGCTCCTTAGTGGCAACCCTTGGTCCTCTCTGCGGCCATCCTGGTTTAAGCAGGTCCCACAGGTTTTGGGTAGAAAGTGGGTTATCAAATACTCCATCCGGTACATTGCACTCTCCTCTCTGCAGAGTGGAAAGCCGGAGAGAGAAGGAAGCAGGGGCAGGCAGGGTAGATGGCCAACCGTGCCTGAACTTGCCTTCCCACCTCCCCAGTGGTCTGGGAAGGGCTGGCTCCTGACTTGTGCTCAGTCAGCTCTCCTGGGACTAGGGACCTCAGGAGCTAGGCAAGTATGGGACATAGCCATAGACTAGCTGCTGGGGGAGGCTGCCCTCCAGCCCCAGGTCCCTTGGACGCACCGGAGCAAACAACCATGACCATAAGGAGACAAGAGGTGGCCCGAGCAGGCACCAAGATGTGTAGGAACCAGAAAGTCACCCATTCCCACGCTTGCCAACACGTGGGTAGCTTACTCAGAAGGGACCTCAGAAGGTGCATCCTCTGCCCTTCCAAAGCCCCCTAGAGCACTGGGCAGGGACAAAAACCCTCATCCCTGTGGACCTCCTAGGACTAAATCCCTGCACAGTACAGAGCTGGCAAAGCTAGCCACCTGCTTTGAGAGTCTCCTGAAAGCCACAGGAGTCCCAAGACAACTCCAAAGTGCACCCAGAGATCCACTTGGCCAGTCTGGTGGCTCGCAGCTAAGTCCCCCAGCCTCTGCCACTGAAGACTTCCAAGAAAGCCAAGGGCACTGATGGGGAACTCCAGGAGACTCACAGGTTGTGTGGAGCTAAGTTCAGGACCCCAGAAAACAAAAGGCGTGGCCTGCAGCTAGCTCTAGCACAGAGGGGCCTCCAAACCATGCGAGTTGAGAGGAGCCTTAGGTCCCCCTGCACAGGGTAACACACGGCCTCCTTGTCCCTCCTAATGGCCTAGGGAAATAATGCTTGGATAGCAGTTGGAGAGTTAGAACAAGTACTTCTGAACCTGTTCCTGTAGAAAACCACGGTCACAACCAAGCTTTGTCCCTGTTTAACAATGAGACACGTGAGATGAAGTATTTCAGTCCCCGCAGCACCAGGGACTTAATCCCAAGAGATTCACAGTTTCAAGTTCCCACCTTTAACCATTGGGCCACACTGCTACAGCTTGCCACCGAAACAAAAGGTGAAGATGGATGTGTTCAGGAAGAGCTGGGGCTCTCCTAAGGGCCACCAGAGGGTCCCCTAAATGGCCCTGGTGTCCTGCACATTCCCCACCTGGGAAGAACCTTTTAATTCTCCACTGTATCAGACCCCTTATTTCTAGATGTCACCCCAAAAGCCCCACGCCTTCCTCCCAGGTGCCCTGGGCTGCTTCAGAGGAGACAGGGTTACCCGGATCTTGCCTCCCCAGTGACAAGGCAAGCTAAGAGCTTGTCCTGCTACAGCTTCTGTGCCCTCTAGCCTGACTATGGGCGCCCACTACACAAAGCATATTTGGTGGTTGTAGGTAAAGCCATGGGGTCACTCCAGACAGGCTTCTCATCTCCCCTCTTGAGAGGCCCAGGAATGCTCACGGCAGCTCCCTGACCACAGTGTGGCAGCCAGTCCATGTGATAATCCCACTCCATCTATGGGAAAAAACACAAATTTTACTGGTTGCCCTTGAATTTTCAGGTACTGGGGAGATTTTTAACATTCTTTGCTACTTTGCTTGAGTTTCTGGTGGCAACGGCTCTTAAGAGTCAATCTGACTTTGGCAAGAGACCCTACTCAGAACAGGGCTGGCTCCAGGAGATCTGGAGGGCACTGGTGTGGGCGGAACTCCTACCACCCGACTGCGGCAGAGTGACCCAAGCACCCCTTGGCACCCTGCCAGGCAGGGAACAAACTGGATATGGTCCAGACCCTCCCTCTGCCCATCCTCCAGGGGCCCTACCCCTTTAGGTAAACAGAAGGAAACAGAGAGCTTGCTTTTCTAGGGGCTGGAAGCTGGACTTCCACATGCCTATCACAGAAAGTTTTATATTTTTGCAAAAATGTACCTGGTCAAGGTTGGGTAGGCATAGGAGAGATGCTGGGGCAAGTACTGGCCTTCACACCATCCCCAGAAACTTCAGGCTTTAGACTCCCCATCCAGACTTGGGAGGGGAGTGACTTTCTGGGGATTGTGCAGTAAGACAGGTACCCGTGAGCTGGGAGGACCTGGGTATCTCAGTGTCCAGACCCACTAGTCGGGAAGTGTGAGGAGACATGGACCAAAGCACAGGCATCGGCTATCCCCAGGCCAGCCAGAGAGCCCGGGAAAGGGCCCCAATGGCCACAACCATTCCAAGCATCTGGAGCATGCTGGGGAGGGAGAGGGGCCCAGTGCCAAACCTGCACACACCACCTGGAAGCCCCCACCTCCCCCACCATCCCATCAACAAGTTCTTCTGAAAGAAGCCAGTGACTGGGGGCCAAGCAGCCAAGTTAACAGCTAAGAACCACCAGGAGCTACTGGGAAGGATTTTTTTTTTTTTTTTTTTTTTTTTTTGGAAAGCTAAATGACCCTCTTTAAGATGAAGTCAAAGACATTTTGGTTCTTGAATATGGAAAGCAGGAGGAAACAGAGCATGACCTCAAGGCAGGGGGATGGCCCAAATGACCTCTTCAACTCTAACTCAGTCTCCTGATTCACAGCTCTTATCTTAAATGAACTCACAGGTTCTTGGCAGAACGCTTCCTGTCCAAATAGATTAGGAGAGGAACGTGAAGAGAAGGTTTGTGAGGACAGAGGAAGTGGACAAAGGATCCAGCCTGGGTCACAAGGAAGAGTGGAGATCAGGGTTGCCTTAACCAGCTCTCGCGGCCTCGGCTGGGCTGTCTGTGAAATGGAAGCGCGAAGAGAGAGTGGAGAGAGCCCCGCAACACCCCCCAACACACACACACACACACACACACACACACACACACACACACACACACACACACACACACACACACACCACTACCAGTTAGAGTGAAGTTAGCCATGCTAGAACACTCAAGACATCCTGAGACCCAAATAACTGGCCCAACCCTCCTGGGTGGCCCTGTTTGGAGACTTTCCTGTGCCCCACTGGGCAAATGACTAACAGGAGTTACCGCCAAAAAGAGATGCCGGGGCCTGGTCCAGACCCCTCCATCCAGCCCCACCCCACCAACACACCCGGACTGCAGCCAGGTGCCTCAAGCGCCACCAATAAGTCAAACATTCCACTGACAGGGCGAGGTGGACGCCCCCAGAGCAGCCCCTCGCACTCTAGAGTGAGCCAGGTCTGCGAGGGACAGCGAAAGGGCAAGATCAGAAGAAACTCCGGCGGCGCAGAGGACAAGAGACTTGCACGGCGGCCTCCTCCAGGCCCTGGCGGCCCCCGGGGGTCTGAGCATAGGGGAAAGCGAAGGGCGTGGAGAACAGAGCTCACGCGTGGAGCGCCCCACAATCACCATCTGTGGGAGGGGGCAATCCAGCCCGGGACTATAGACTGTCCAGGGGGTACAACGTCCCGCGAGGTTTGAGCCACCGGACCGACTTGGTTCCTGGGTGGCCTCGTCCACTCCGACCACCAGCGCTCAGGTGACACGCGCAGGTCCCCGACGCCGACCCTCCCCACGCCGGGCGCGGCGCCCACCTGAATAAGACTTCTTCATGGTGCCGCCGTGGCCGCCGCTCCCAGGAAAGTGTGGCGGCGAGGCCGCGGGGCGCGGGCTCCCAGGTGGCTAATTCGCGGCCGCCGGAGGGCGGGAGGAAGGCGGGAGCACGGCCGCCCCGCCCCGTCGAGGTGCGCGCCCGCCCCGCCCCGCGCCCCCACGCAGGTGCGTCCCGCGCCACCCGCCACACCACCCGCCTGAAGCCGAAAGTTAATCACTGCAACTTTCCCCGGAACAGGCGGGAGCCGGAGGAGGAGGCACCCGAGCGCCCCACCGGTCACACAGGACAGTCGCGGGGTGCGTGGCGGGGGTGTAGTGTTGGGGACGGGACGCTGGCTGAGTCGAGCTGATCACCACCCACGGGTACCGCACCGGCCGCGCTGGCTGCCCCATGGGCCTGGACCTCCGTGTCCTCTTCCAGAACCTTGGTTCTGGTCATCATTTCTGCCGCATCTGACACTGAAGAAGCATCCGCTTGTGCCTGGCTCCGCATCTTTCTGTAGCAGGCCTAGCCCCCGCCCCCACGCCCCGAGTCTCTACAACAGGGGAATCTGGAACTCCGTAGCTATGCATAGAGTTCTTTTAAATTCTTAAAAATGCACGCATGAAATCTCAACACGTTGAAGGCTGAGGCAGGAGGATCACTACAAGTTTAATAGCAGCCTGGTTGTACAGTGAGTGCCAGGACAGCCAGAACTATGGACCAAGATCCTCTCTCTAAAAGAGCAAGCAAACAAACAAACAAAAAGGGGCCAGGAGGTGGTGACTCAAGCCTTTTAAGTCCAGCATTCTGGGAGGCAGACGCAGGGGGATCTCTGAGTTTGAGGCCAGCTTGGTCTTCAGAGTGAGTTTCAGGACAGTCAGGACTACTCAGAAGTCCTGTCTTGAAAAACCAAAAGGAAGATAAAAATGGGGGGGGGGGGGATACGCTGAGCGATAGCTCAGTGGTTAGGAGCACTTGCTACTTAACCATAGGACCCTCGAATTGCCTTCCCAGCACCCACTCGGTGGGCTTACAATTTCCTGTAACTCCAACTACAGGGGATCCAACACCTTCTTCGGGCCTTCACTAGCACCAGCACACAATGTGTGGATATACTAACACAGACGTACACGTGGCTCACGCAAGATGACTCAAAGATTAAATTCACTTGCTCCGAGGTTCAATCTCAGGGACCCACAAAGTGAACCCCAAAAGTTGGCATCACCACAAATTGTCCTCTGATCTCCACATCACCTTTGAACTATGGCATGCACCCCTCCCCCAACGCACATACAGACTCACACAGGTAAGTAAACAAGATGTGAACTGATCAAATATAAGTAAATAAAACAGAAAGTAAAAGAAAAAGAAAAAGTCTTTCCATAATAAAACGTTCTTTGTTTTGGTTTTGCGTATGTGTGCGCGCGCGGAAGCGGAGGGGAAAGTGATTAATTCTGTCCGGAGGGTGTTGAAGGCGGTCTATTGAGGTTATGCCAAAGCAAGGCAAACAAGGCTTCGGAGAAGGTGAATGTGCCAGGTAGCTACGGTGATGGGAGGTGCAGGTTCCGGGCAGTGCGCAGGGCGTGGTGAAGCCTGGGGCGCCGCTGCCTCACCGACTCACCGCGCTGGGAAGGAAGAGCAGGCAATCCAGGTAGAGGCAGAGCTGCTCTGGCACACCGATCTGAAAAGCCCACAGAAGAGTTACACCACCCCAAAATCCCCTTCCCTTTTTCCTTTGCAGGGAATTGCCACTTCCCGCCTGAGTGTGGGAAACTTGTCAGCGGAGAACCGAGGGTGCGCGCTCAGCCGAGTTCTGACCACTAATCCTCCCCCCATCACTACACACAAACATAGAGAGGGAGAGAGACAGAGAGAGAGCGCGCCCCCATTCCAGTTACAGCACAGGCAGCTCCGGTGTGCCTCCTCCCTCCCTCATCTGAGAACCTGAGTCTCCGGAAGCCTAGGACACCTGCACAAACCTACCGGATTCTGCGGATACTGCGTTGGAAAAGATTGAAGGGAAAGATGGGAGAGGGACGAGGTTTATACACGAGGGACATTTGAGGAGGGCGAAGACTAATTAAGCACCACATTTTGAATTTGTTTGTTTTGTTTTGTTTTTCCAGACAAGGTTTCTCTGTGTAGACCTGGCTGTCCTGGAACTCACTCTGGAAACCAGGCTGGCCTCGAACTCACAGAGATCCATCTGCCTCGGCCTCCCGAGTGCTGGAATTAAGGGCATGTGTCACCACAGCTCAGCTCTCATTTTGGATCTTTTAAATGGCTATTTTTTTTTAAATGTGGGACAGATTCACTGCCTTCATGAGTATACCTGATGTCACCAACAGTGACGGCCACATGCCGCTACAATTCACTAAACAGGCTTTTTAAAGGTCTTTTCAATATTCTGTTCCTCTGCCTGCTGAGTGGTTTGTGCCGCCTCACCGGCTTTCTTCATGAGCCAGGTCTTGCTGTGATAAACAAGGATTATGACATTCCTGACATGGTGCCACACTGAGCTCACAATTCCTAAGTGATATTAAGGCTGGGTATAGGTCCACACCTTTGATCCCAGCATTCTGAGGCAGATTTCTGAGAGTTCGAGGCCAGTGTGGTCTACATAGTGAGTTTCAGGACAGCCGTGGTGACATACTGAGACTCTGTCTCAAAAAAAAAAAAAGAAAAGAAAAGGGAAGAAAGAAAGGAAGGAAGGAAGAAGGAAGGAAAGAGGAAGGAACGAAGGAAAGAAGGAAGGAAGGAAAATTGTCTCTGTGGTTCTAAATAAAACAGGAAGCACATAGGGCTTCGAGATCAGTAGGAAGAATCTGGGCCTGGAGGAAGTTGGAGCTAGCCAGAAAGAAACACTCTTGGCCACTGGAGGTCACTCCCTCATGTGGTAGCAGAAAACTTAGCTGAACCATTGCCTGAAGTGTATTAATAAACCTGCATATTAATGCACTTCCCATGAGCCTTGGGCCTTGGTGCCCTCTGGATGGGTGACTCAGAAGACTACCTCTTGCTGGTGGCTCATGCTGTATGTGAGGGTCCCAGACATCACAGCCACCTTAAAAGTTTATGATTAGCTGCGGAGTTTTCCAGGCAAAATGCAGAAGATGCCAGGACTCTTCCAACCTAGGGTGTCTGATGCCATCCTCCGGGCTCTGAATGCGCCTGCACTCATGTGGTGCACACACGCACATACACACATATGCATGTGTTCACACACACAGATGAGTGCACACACACATGCGCACGCACACAAATAAATGTAACACAAAAAACAAGCTGCATGGTGGCGCAGGCTTATTATCCCAGCACTCTGGAGCAATGAAGATCAGTAATTGGAAACCATATGAGACTTCCTCTAAGATAAATAAATAATAAATAAACTCAGGGAAAACTTCAAGTTGCCTCATGAACCCTCCGGACAGTCACAGGATTTCTGAGGCACCGCACAAAGCACCTCGTGTGTCTTGGGAAGTCCCCAGTGGTCTCCTGAAGGCCATGATGAAACAGGGTTTCTCTCAGAAAGTTTAATGATGTCCAGGATTGGGGGCAGGGGGCTGTTAAAGCAAGGAGTGGGAGGGACGTCAGGCATCAAGGAGGGACAGTGACATTCTTCTAGATGGTTCCGGCACAAAAGACACATTGGTCAAAACTCATAGGATATAAAACATGAAGATGGAGCCCAGAGTAGTCCCTGAGGCCTGCCAGTCATCCAGAGCAGCCAGCCTGCATCACCGAGGCGAGCAGGCAGTGTGTGTGAAAACGGAAATACCGGGGAGCACTGGGATTTCTCTGTGTGCTCTGGGCGACTCTTCTGGAAACCTGAAAGGCTTCTAAATGCAAGTTTTATTAGTTTAAAAAAAAAAAAAGTTTTGTGGGTGGGATGTTTGCCTGGTGGGGTGGGTTTTCAGCACACCTATTGGGAGTGCCCTCCCTTTGAAAGGAGTTGGGTGCATGCCCTACGTGGGCTGGAGCCAGAGGCAGTGAAAGGGCCTTTCTCCCCCAGGAGCATGAATACCGGCTGCTCAGGGCCCCACGGTTGCTACCTCAGGGGAAGAGGGAGGAGTGACTCAGGACTGGAGCCAAGGCTGAGGATCCCTCCATGACAGGCCTAAGGGAGGCCCTCCCACCCTGGGACCACTCTGGCCTGGACTCCTTTTGCCCTTTGTGGTGGGAATAAGGTTTTCTTGAGAGCATAACTCCAACTGGACATAAAGGACCCTACATGCTTTGCAGTCACCTTGAAACATCTCCCTCCATGGGGTCAAGGTCCCTTCCCTTGGATTCTGGGTGGCCTTCAATGTCAGCTTGAACCCATCTCCCAGACTAAGTTAAAGCAGAGCATGAGCCTCCAGCAAGAGGTGGCCTCCTGAGGCTTCCATCCAGAAGACGCCAAGGCCCGAGGCTCATGGGAAGTGTAGTCATGCAGAGACGGAGGTTTAAAGCCACAGGCATGCAACCGGGTCGGAGCTTCTTCAGTTTCGGCCAGGAGCTTGCTCAACAGGAGACGATGGATCTACCACCAAGTTTACAGACCCAAGAGCTGCTGGTTTTAGTCAGTCAGAGCCAAGACCTTACTGAGTGGGACATCCTCGTCTAGCAACTTAGGCCTTCAGTGACAGCAAGGAAGGGAGTCGGCCACCAGTGTGGAATGGACAATCTCTTACTGTCTGGTTAGCTTGGTGTATTTTGTGTGACTAGCAGAATACCTGAAACTGGGTTCTTTATAAGGAAAAAAAATTGAAAAATCTAAACAGCAGGGCACCAGTGTTGGGCATGTTTCCCCAGCTGGTTTTCCTGTGGGATCACCCTAGGCTGTGAGAACTGAGAGACAGGGACCACAACCAAGCCTTCTCAGCAGCCTTGCCCTGGGAAAGGCCCAAGTCTGTAGCTCTGATCCGAGGTCCAGGCCTTGTTGAAGTTTTCCCAGTCAGTCCAGTTTCGGGGAGGGGGGGGTTGTTAGCAGAGCCTCAGCCGCTCTCCCCGTGAGTTCTTCAGCCGCCATTGTAGAACCTCCTCCTGACCAGGATTCTGCTGAGTGGCTTCCCTGGGGGATGGTCCCCTATAGTAGGAGCTAACCCACCTGAGCGGCTTCCCTGGGGGATGGTCCCCTATAGTCAGAGCTAACCCACCTGAGCGGCTTCCCTGGGGGATGGTCCCCTGTAGTCAGAGCTAACCCACCTGAGTGGCTTCCCTGGGGGATGGTCCCCTATAGTAGGAGCAAACCCACCTGAGTGGCTTCCCCGGGGGATGGTCCCCGGTAGTCAGAGCTAACCCACCTGAGTGGCTTCCCTGGGGGATGGTCCCCTATAGTAGGAGC